>CBVK0100740907.1:0-25930 GCA_900067695.1 Picea abies
GCTCTTCCGATCTCACATAAACTGTGTTCACATTTGTGAATCATGAGAGTCCCGGCATGGAGATTCTTGACTAGATGCATTGGAGCCCTGGAAAGAAGTGGACATCTTGAGGGACTGTGTGGTAGTGAAGGGGGTTCATTGTCTTTGGATGGTGCAAGCTAAAGAGAATATAGCTAGTGTACTTTGGATTGTTGTGTGATGAGAAACCTATGAGAGTTTGAGTGCTGACTGGTTTGGGGAGCCGAGTATTTCTATGAAACCCTTCCTTTTGGATTCATAGACCTAGCTCGGGGGTGACCTACTATTGAGACTTGGAACAACATCGTCTGTGGTTGGGTGGAACGTCCTCGGCCTGCAACCAATTGGTGATTTATTTTGTTTAAAATAAGTGCTCTTTGTCATGGTTTCTTTTGATTGTATATTTATTTCCACTATGTATTAATTATTATCTCCGATATTCATTTGTGTAATATACATGCTTGATGGTTATTGTTGTGCATGGTATATTTCTCATTTTTTTTTATGTTGTAACATGAATCTTGATTATTGCATGTGAGTCTTTCATGCTTCTTTATTAATTAAACGTTATCAGAATTCAAAATCAATTTTGAAGTGTGTTTTTGGATTAGTGTGTCCATCCTACTAGTGGTTGGGTATGTTACATATCCTTAGCTCTGGCTTGGGTAAGACTTCCAAATTTTCCTTTGCACTTACGGGGTTTACCCTCTCTTTGAGCTATTTGAAATGCCCTTGGGAAATTTCACTACATAAGTGAAGAAACATAAAATTACAATATCACCACATATGCTCGAATATGTGTGGAAATGGACTTTAACAAAGGGTTTCCAATTGAAATAATCCTGGCAGGTGAAAATTCCTTCAGGTCTTAAAAGTTAGATTATGAAAATGTATTTTTCGATGTAGAGTTTGTTTTGAAATAGGACATGAGGCATCTCATTGCCCGAAAAGACCAAGGCAAGCCAAGAAACACCAGCGTAAGTCAACTTGGTGGGTTGGCACCAAGGAAGAACAACAAATGATTAACAAGGTTGAGCCATATGCCCTAGATCAACCCATGGATGAGCCTGAATCAAAATCATAAGAAATCAAGGACACCCCTTCCAACATAGATATGGTGCTTTCTTGTACATGGTCTCTTAAAATGAATTTTTTAACTTTATTGTGTTGTATGTCGACTATATATTCTTTGATTATTGTTTGAATACAATGTCTAACTTATTCTATATAAGTAAAGACACAAAGAACATGGAATGTTATAAAGATCTTTTGAAAGGTGGGGTTTAGGGAATATTTGACTTAGTGTTAGAAGAGTTTTATGAATTTTTAGTTTATTGCTAGTTTTGATTGATAAGAAGAGTTTTTACGAATCTTTAACTCGTTGCTAGTGTTAGGATAAATTTGACTCGGTGAAAGAGTTATATTTGTTAGATCAACAATGATGGTTTTAGGCACATGGTTTTGGTAGCCTATGGATTATATGCAATAAAATCCTTTAAAAGGTTGGTGATACTCCATTGTAATGTGCTGAGAGTTGAGCAGTGAAGGCTTACTTGGCCAAGGCTAGGAGGTTGGTCAACTTGGCTAGGTTTGGTTAAGGGGAATAATAGATCTATTGTTGGCTAGTTTTTCCCATAAGGGTTTTCCAAGATAAATCTCGTGTGATTTATGTGTGCATGTTTCTATGTTCTTGGTATTTGTATCTCTCTAGCATTTCTATTTCCTAACAACTTGCCAAGTTTAACCTAACAACTAGTTTTTATTGATAAAGACTTTGATAAGGAACCCCACTTTTCTTTATTAAAAATTCCCTTTAAAAGTTAGTTTGTTATTTTTGAATTTTTTTCTTTAAATTTAATAAAAGCATTATGATGCAGTGCCCCTACCTCAGCAGGGTCTGTTGACCTCCTGGTCTCTGGATCTTCTCAATCTCCGAGCTGGAGAAACTCTTCGATTCCCTACTGGAATCTTCAAGCAATGTCCACAGGTCCTTTTCATGAAACTCTGTCATGCAAACAAGCACCAGGTGCAAGCTTCTCTCATGCGACCAGTGGCTGTGACCATGAGTCTAACCCAAAAGGCATTTCACGATTTTGTGCGTCAGGTCTTTGCATGTGAATCACCCCGATTCTCCCGACCTCCGAAACCCTGACAGGAGCCTAGTGTGTACTAATCCCTCCCTTATCTTCCCTCAATGTGACCTCCGGTCATTATCTGGGGCTCAACTCTCAAGAGCATCGAGATTTCATGTATCGGGAACTCTCGATATGATTAGATCTATGGTCCATGATCTTCCCTTGATCGATGATTACGGTCAAGTCGTGATTTCGTGTTTCATGACTTTAGAGGTTGGTTCACCTATGTTCTCTCGATCTCTGATTCTCAATATTTGTGAGCGTCAGATCTACAACTCACATCTCCCCATGATCTAACGACTCAAATCAATTTACGATTTCACATTTCCCGACTTCGTGAGTTTCCTTACCTCCGTTCTCTCGATATCTAAAATTGTGATGGTGCTAGATCGACGTCCCAGATCTTTCCTTGGATCAAGAGTTGTGATCAAGTCAGGATTTCACCTTTTGCTCATTTGACTCTTATGGAGTCCCTTCGACACTTAGCCGAATTCCAAATCTATGTGCTCCTTGCAGCAGATTCTTACGCAAGACTTGGTTCTTGTGGGTGACTGTGCACACCTTGCAGCAGTCTCTTTGCACTCCTTGCAAAGGAAAAGTTTTGTGCTATCTCTTCTAAACTTCAGAATCGAAATAGAACACATCACATACTCCTTGCGTTCCGTGTGCACACCTTGCACTCACTCAATAAAAGAGAAACAATTGAAACTTATAATAACATTCATAGTTTCATCCATTCATAACGAAATTCATTCATTTATGAAAACACAATAACAAAGAATTACAAATAGTAACAATTTTATGCATTTGAGTCAATTCTCCTCTGTCATATTCATTCAAAAGTAAATGGCTACAGCGAATATCAAACCAATAACTCAAAACTCAGAAAATTCCTACTAACTCACAATAGCCTCATTTGGGCATACAAAAATTTTATTTATCTCAGAGGGTCCTTAGGGTTCCCCCTGACTACATCGTCTAATTGGAAAACGAAAAAAAAAACTCTCACTGCTACCTAAGTTCAGTTACATTCAAGACTTAGAGTGAAACTCCCAGATCACTTGTGATCATCCTCTCCCAAGCATTTTGATCTTCTTCTATTTTTCCAATCATCTCCAAAATATTCATAGTAACTCCCATCATTTGAGATTCTGAATTGATTCCCAGGCGCCAAGTTTTCCTGTCATGTGTGCTTGCTGACGATGATCCTACATCATACTCCCCTTAGACAAAAATTCATGGACTCTTGTCCATGATATCCTGCACTGAATGTCCATGCTTATGGATATCAACTTCATTTTTCCAACTGACATCCTCTATTCGGTGTCCCTTCCACTTAACCAGATATTCAAGATAGGTCTTCCTCCTGGTCTTCTTGCCAATCTTCTCCATTTGTGGTTTTTATGCTACATGAATTTGTTTCTCCCACTGAATCTTATTTTGATCTTATGATCCCTCTGCGTCATCTTTCCAGTAAGGATACATGTCTGAAACGTTAAATATGGGTGATATGCCCACATCATCTGGAAGCTCAATCTCATAGGCGTTTGTATCAAACTTCCTCAAGATCTTACATGGCCCTACTTCTTCATTTTTAACTTGTTATACGTTCCCCTAGGGAACCTTTCTTTCCTGAGATGTGCCAGAACCTGATCTCCTACCTGTTAGTAACATTTCTCATCCGAAGCACGAGAGCATTCAGGTCTGCAAGTGGCGTGATAAGCACCAAGCACATCTCACAGAAGAAGTCCATTTCGGGCTTAAATTGAGCGAGCGAGAAGTTTGATTTCAATGGTCAAGATTCATCCAAAGGAACAAATCAGCGGTTGGTAGGAAATCACGGTTAGAGAAGTTGCGCCGAGGTTATCACAATGGATAGCGCCCATATCATGTGCAGGGAAAGATAGCAGTCGTCCATCCAGAGGACGCGTGGTGCGAGATCTAGTTGCGTCGGTGTTTCGGTGTTCGGGAGTTCGAAGGGTGAAGGTTCCATGTTGTCCCATGTCTCGAAACCCCAAACCTCGAAAGGGACGAAGATGCCCAAAGTCGGGTCCACACTATCACAGAACCACCCCAGCTGTCCATCCAAAGGGAACACATGGTGCAAAATTATGCCCCTCGCCTTTTCGCTCATTGCGACTCCGACGCACAAGGAGTAGCTCCTTCATATTCCTGATGCGCGAAGTGCCAGGAGTGTCCAGGACCCAGGCCCACAACATCACTGAGTGAGTTCAGGACCGTCATATCTAAGGGGACATGTGGCGCCAACTCAAGCCATCTCGGCATTTTGCTCATCGCGATTTTAAGAAGCAAGGATCAGCACCTTCCTATTCGCGAACGTCGAAAGCACCTTTGAGAATAAACACAGGGTCACAGCCCGTCATCACATGGGAAAATAGAAAGAGCTGTACAAAAGGGGCCAAGGCTATCGAGTCCAGTCGTCGAAAGGATCATCGTGATCTCCAGGTGCTATTCGATCTGACCTCAGTCCTGGTTTTTGCTTGGAGTAAATGAAGGTGAGAAGGGGTGGTTGAAACCTCTCCTCATTCATTAAGTGTGAGGTATGGAGGATCTGGCGATATGTCTGCCCGAAGGGATCCTGTGTACCAATTTTTCCAAATAAGTCATGCCGAAGTCCTCGACTAGACAGAGAAGTCTACACATGCTAGCTCAACACTTAATGGCTCAGCTACTCTCCTTGCAGAAGCCATGCGTAGTTAAAGTGGCGTTTGAAGAAGGATATCAGTATGAGTTTGACTAAAGGGACACCAAGCCTTGGGTGACTAGGAACGCCTCTGTTAGGAAAATTTCTCTGAGTATATAAACTCAGTCTTTGTATTTTGTAAAGCATTGATGGTTGAGCAAGGCTCCCGATTGTAAAGTTTTGATGAAGCGCTGGTCGCTCTGGTTAATGTGCAAGGCATTTGAGACTTCTTACTTTATGGATGTCATCTTCTTTTCCATCTCTTTGTATACTATGTTAGAACAACTCGGAATTGGAGGATCCAGTCGAGTTGTAGCTGTTATAGTATGATGTAGGTTGGATCACTGTAACAGTTGCATTGTTTCTAATCAGTTCCTGTGATTTTCTTAGTGTTGAACGACTTGGAATTGAAGGATTCATTTGAGTCACCCCTCAGCTTCTTGAAGCTCTGGACCAAGAGGATATTGGCTTCTGAGTTTTTCACCCTCAAGCTTCCGAAGGCCTGTCGCCTGAGGTAGTCTTGCTCGCCCTTCTCACAAGTCTTCCATCTACCACCCTTTAATCCATTTACTGACGGAAGTTGGATCAAGACCTCCCTTACTTTATACATGCCAGGCCCAGTTTCCTGAGTTAAAGCTATATCTTCTTGAGTCTTTACCCATCCGATCACCCCATTAAAAAAATCGTGACATAAAAATGATGGGCGTTGGGCTCTGCTCCTGCAAGCAATTCAGGAGTGACTTCTGATGCTAACATTTCTGGCGCCATTGCCGGGGACGAAGTTGAAAATTTTCCCTGGGATTGACCGACATTGAGCATCTAGTTCTGTAGCTGCATCAGGTATTAGAGCTTTTGAAGATTGCTACTGTGCACCTGGTGACTCCATTGTGACGATTCCACTATGACGAACCTGCTGTTATAATTTTGGCATTCAGAGGCAGACACACGCGGTCTCATCCACAACTGCCTCTAGCTACACCTAAAACTGATCCAGAGGTGGTTCTCAGAAAAGGAAAGGCCTCTGAAGAAGAAACTTCCACCGCCAAACCAGGTATTCCACCATCTCCTTCTGTAGGACTTCATTTTCTCCCCCTCAGTTTCTTAATAGACCTCGTTCTGAGGTTTCCTGTTTCCTGAATTTCGGGAGTGTTCCTGCTGAGTTTTCCCCTCCTAGTCTAGGATTGGAGGGAGAAATCCTTGTCACTCCCCTCTCCTCTGAAGCTGTACCTTGGCGTAGACCCGGGACCACAAAAGATTTTCCCACTCCTATCTTTACCACTCCTGCACAAAGAGGAGCACCTGCTGACTTAAGACCGATAGCCTTCTCCTTAAATCCCCTTCTGTTTCCCATTCCACTTCGAGACTCATTCCCAGTAGCCCCCTCGCGAACTCCTTCTCCTCCAAGTTCTCCTCCACTTAATATTCCCATGGTTGGTGCTAATCCCCCTCTAAATAGAATGGATGCCATAGTCGCTGTCAGATATGCTCCCTTAATCCTACCTCATCCTATGAATCCTCTCCCCGCTGGAGATTACTTGAAATACATCCCCAAGTTCACTAGGGAAGAGGACGTAACCGCGGAAGAGAACCTGGCTGCTTTCTACAGTTATGCAGACAACCTGAACATTGAAGATGAATATGTCTGGATGAGAGTTTTCATCCAGAGCCTAGATGGTGAGGTGAGGAAATGGTTTAGAGGATTGGCCCCCGGATCTATTGCTGGAATCGAAGCCCTGGATAGTGTTTTCCTGAGGCAGTGGGGAGATAGAAAGGATTTCATGGATTACATGACAGAGTTCGGGTCTTTGAAGAAGATAGACGGAGAGTCTACCTCTGACTTCTCCAAAAGATTCAATAAAATGTATAATAAAATTCCTGCTGAAATAAAACCCTCAGAAGCCTCGGCCAAGATTTCTTATGCTAGTGCGTTTGGTCTCGATTTTTGTCTTTTATTGAGAGAAAGAAGAGCCACCTACTTAGATCAAATGCAAGATGCAGCCATAGAAGTGGAATCTAATGTATTAGCAGTGGATAGACTGAGGAACAAGGCTGACGCAGACAGGAGAAAGGGAAGAGTTGAAGCCTCAACTTCTAGCCGATCAGTGCCCCACCCTCAAGTGGATGAACTAACCAAGATGGTGAAGTCTCTGTCTGCAGAGATGGAGAGAATGAAGGTGGAGGGGAGGCAAGAATACAAGGGCCCGCAGAATGCCGAAAACAAAGGAGGTTTCAAGAGGCCAAACAATATTACTTCCCTGACTGTGCAAAGGGAGAGGGGAAGAGACAGAGAAGACCAGAAGATTCAGCCCCCTTTTCAAAACAATTTTATGGCCGAGGGGGAAGAAGAGGAAACATATGAGCTTGATCTTGAAATCCATTTCTTCGGGGACACTCCCCCTTTTCCTCATCTCACTCAATCAATATAGGAGGAATCTCTCATGGACGTTCAACTAAATGAACTGAGCAAGGGAGACAAGACTAGTGGCAGCCAAGGCAGATATGATTTGAGGTCTAAGAAAAAGATAGCAGAACCTGATGTTCCTGAGCATCCCACTAGAACAGAAAATCCTACTAATGAAGTAGCAGACAGTCACAGAGGTAAGAAGCCCCGACCTCTCTCTCCCATAATCCAGAGTCATGTTCCCGAAATAAGAGAAATTCCAAAGCTTACATCTTCTTTTAATTTCGAGCATGAAATTCAAAAGATCAGAATTCCTGTGCCCCTCACCGAGTTGATTAAGAATGAAGGGTTCAAGAAATGATTCTCTGAGCTTTTACAGTCTGAGGTCTCATGCCTTCCCACAGACTCCATCAATTTGCAAGATGAAAAGCTTGCAGTTGTCCTAGGTCCTATGGTAGAATATAGGAATGACTCATCTCCTCCCTTCTACACTTCCTTGAACATACATGATAAGGTATTGCACAACTGCCTGATGGATTCGAGGGATTCTCACAACCTCATGCCCAAAAATTTCATGGAAGAGTTAGGGTTGGAAGTCACCCAAGCCTATCATGACCTCTATTCCTTTGATTCCAGAAAATTTCAATGTCTAGGAGTCATCAAAGACCTGGTCGTGACCTTGTTTCAGTTGCCCATGAAAAGTGTGGTCATGGATATTGTAGTGGCCAATGTTTCCCCCAAGTTCGGTATGTTGTTATCAAGGTCTTGGATAAAACGACTGGGGGGAACTTTACAGATGGACCTCACATATGCTACTATCCTAGTGTTTGGAGGAGAACATAGGAGGCTATACAGGGAAGCCCAACTGGCCTATATAATCAGTGATGAGGCCAACCCTACCAACCATCCCATTTTTTCCTTGGACACTAATTTAGGTTCTAGTGTACTACAACTCACTAATGCTCCCGAGCCCCTTATAAAACTCAGAAATCCGCCCACCACTTCTCATGAATTTCCTCCCTCTATCACCCCCATCTGGAAAATGTTCTTTGATGGAGCCTGTTCCAGGGAAGGCGCTGGAGCTGGGGTGTTTTTTGTGTCACCTGCTCAGGAAACCATATCTCTGTCATACAAACTAGAATTTGAAGCTACCAACAATGTGGCAGAGTATGAAGCTCTTGTCCTGGGGTTAAGAGCTGCAAGGGAAATGGGAATTTAGGAAGTAGCAGTGTTCGGTGATGCAGAGTTGGTGGTCCAACAGATCAGAAGTGTTTATTAGGCTAAGCATCCTCGACTCAAGAGTTACAGAAATGAGGTATGGGACCTAATTGACAGTTTCTTCTCAGCATTTAACATCTCTTTCATCCCAAGAGAGGAGAACACAGTCGCAGATTCCTTGGCTACGTCAGCAAGCAATTTCAAAGTACCCTTGCCGCCCAAATTCAGATATGATGTAGAAGTAAAATACAGGCCCTCCATACCCGACAACGTCAAACATTGGAAGGTATTCGAGGATGATCTCGAGATCAATAAATTCTTGGAGACTGTCGAAGAATTTTCAGAGATGCATATCAACCAAGATTCTGTCTATGAAAAAGGGCTTGATGGGGGTAAGTTGTTGAGTAAAATAGCAAAGCATGACATTGTGCAGCTCCCCAGAAACCATATTCCAAGGGGACTGGTTCCTTTGGAAAGGATTTTTGATAGAAATGATGTGTCATTAAAGGGGGAAATCTCGGAGGATGACGCTAGTACTATTCAGTGAAAAATTGGCACCAAGAGTGAGCCCAAGTTTGTCAAATTGTCAAGAAGTCTGACAAAGGAGCAGAGGTCTGAATACATTGGAATTTTGAGGGAATTTGCTGATGTTTTCGCCTGGACCTACGAAGACCTCAAAACATATGACACTTCTTTCATCGAGCATAAAATCCCGTTGAGAGGGTAGGCAAAGCCATTTAGGTAGAAGCTGAGATAGATCAATCCTATGCTGCTGCCTATCATGGAGAGGGAAGTGAAGAAGCTTCTGCAGGCCCAGATCATTGTACCACTGAGATACGTAGAGTGGGTGGCCAACTCGGTACCAGTAAGGAAAAAGAATGGAGAAATCAGACTCTGTGTAGACTTCAGAAACCTGAACAGGAGCTCGCGAAAGGATAACTACCCCTTACCAAAGATGGAACATATACTGCAGAAGGTAACGAGGGCATCCAGGATGTCCATTATCGATGGTTTCTCTGGCTACAATCAAGTCTCTTTTATGCCTGAGGACAGGGAAAAGATGACATTTACCACTCCATGGGGCACATTCATGTATGCCAATATGTCATTTAGATTAATGAATGCAGGGGAAACGTTCCAGCGTGCCATGGACATAGCTTTCGTTGGGGAAAAGGATAAATTTGTAGTTGTCTATCTGGATGACATCATAGTGTTTTCAAAATCTGATAAAGAACATTGTTGTCATATCAGGAAGGTTTTCCTGAAATGCAAGAGTTTTGGCATTTCATTAAACCCCAAGAAATCTTTGTTTTCCATGTAGGAGGGAAAGTTACTAGGCCACATAGTATCAGCGGAAGGAGTCAGGATTGACCCTAGCAGAGTTAAGGCAATACAAGCCTTATCAACCCCGAGGTCCAAGAAGGAGGTCCAATCTTTCCTTTGTAAGATTAATTTTTTGAGGAGGTTTGTGCCTAACTTTGCTGAGGAGGTAAAACTTATAACAACCATGTTAAGGAAAGGAAATGAAGTGAGGTGGACTTTTGAATTGCAACATTCCTTTGAGCAAATAAAGAAGGCCCTGACTGAAGCCCCTGTGCTTATTAGTCCCGACTACTCAAAGGATTTCGTTATTTTCTCCTTTTCCTCACCTGACACGGTGGTTGTTGTTTTATTACAGACAAACGAGGTTGGGCTAGAGCAGCCTATTTCCTATTTCAGACGAGCATTGAAGGATGTCGAAGTCAGGTATGACACCATGGAAAAGCAGGCCTACGCTCTGGTAAAGGATCTCAAGGCCTTTAGGATCTATGTCCTGCAGTAAAAAATCATCGCTTATGTCCCCTCAACTGCTATTAAAGACATCCTTATTCAGCCTGACATAGACGGGAGGAGGAGTAAGTGGATAGCCAAGATTCTGAAATTTGACTTGGAATAAAGCCTACCAAATTGATCAAAGGTCAAGGTTTAGCCAAGCTATTGGCTGAAGCTAATTGCCAAGCTTTGGGGGTAAGTTTCATCAACGAATGCTTAGGAATTCAGCACGATCGACTGCCTGAAATAGACCCTCAAAGGGAGCCCCCACTGGCTCGATGTCCTTGGTATAAGGATGTCATATACTTTCTGTAAGAGTTGCAGCCTCCAGACGGCCTGCAAAGAAACAAAGCAAGAGATCTGAAGCTCAAGGCAGTGAGATACTGCCTTATCAATTAAAGTTTATACTAGAAAGACCCCCTGGGGGTACTTTTAAAATGCATGGATCCACAAGAGGCTGACAGGATCATGTTTGAATTTCACAGCGGCCTATGTGGAGGGCACCATTTCTGGAAGGCCACAACCCACAAAATTCTCAGAGTCGGGTACTACTGGCCCACCTTGTTCGTTGATGTCCATAGAAGGGTTAGAGCTTGCACTAAATGTCAAATATTTGCAGGAAAACAACAACTTAAGTCTTTGTCGTTAAATCCTGTGGTTGTTTTAGGACCTTTCCAGCAATGGGGCCTAGATTTCATTGGAGAAATTCACCCCGCTTCCAGTGGGAAACACATATGGATCCTGACTGCTACAGATTTCTTTACCAAGTGGATTGAAGCTATCCCCACCAGGAGTTCTTCCCACAAGGTAATCATTGGATTCCTAGAGGACCTCATCACGAGATTCGACTGCCCAAGTAAGATTGTCATTGATAACGCAACCTCTTTTAGGGCTGAGCTGTTAGCCAAGTTTTGTGAGCAATTCAGGATCAAACTAATTCACTCCACCCCATATTATCCCTAGGGAAACGGTTTAGCAGAGTCCTCCAACAAAAGCCTAATAAGGATCATCAAAAGGTTGTTGGAAGACAACAAGAAGGCTTGGCATGCAAAATTGAAATTTGCTCTATGGGACGATCGAGTGACCATGAAGAGATCTATAGGTGTCTCCCCTTTCCAATTAGTATATGGAGCAGAGGTTGTTTTTCCTTCTCATTCAGCCATTCCTGTAGCAAAATTCCTCCAGGATCATCAAGAGGAGCCTGATGACATGATCAGAAGAATCCATCAGCTAGTGGAAGTCCAGCAGGTCAGGGAGCAGGTAATGGGTAGAATTCAGGACCATCAACAAAGGATCAAGCAGGGTTTTGATAAGAAGGCCAAGAAGGAAGAGTTTTGGATAGGAGACCTGGTACTGAAATGGGATGCTCCTAAATAGGATAAAGGCAAGCACGAAAAATTCGAAGCCATGTGGATCGGGCCTTTCAAAGTATCCGAAGTATTCTTGAATAACACCTATAGGGTACTGGATTTGAAGGATCAAAAAATTTTCAATGGCCCTATGAATGGGCATTTCCTAAAAAGATTTTTCTCTTGAGCCGCACATGGCTCTTTCGCGGTTGTAAATATTGTTTTTCTTTCCGTCTTTAAGTTTCAAATAAATGACCCCATAGCCCAACAACAAGGCACTGGAACTGCAAAATGAGTCCTTAGAGCATCACAGGGACGACTCTATCCCCCATGGAGCCTAATGTTAGTAACATTTCTCGTCCGAAGCACAAGAGCGTTCAGGTCTGCAAGTGGTGCGATAAGCGTCGAGCATAGCTCACAAAAGAAGTCCATTTTGGGCTTAAATCGAGCGAGCAAGCAGTCCGATTTCAATGGTCAGGGTTCATCCAAAGGAACAGATCAGCGGTTGGCGGGAAATCACAGTTAGCGAAGTTGCGCCGAGGTTAGCACAATGGATAGCACCCATATCATGTGCAGGGAAAGATAGCAGCCGTCCATCCGGAGGACGCGTGGCGCGAGATCTATTCATGTCGGTGTTTCGACATTCGGGAGTTTGAAGGGTGAAGGTTCCATGTTGTCCCATGTCTTGAAACCTCGAACCCTGAAAGCACTGAAGGCACCCAAAGTTGGGTCCGCACTGTCATTGAACCGCCCCAGCCGTCCATCCAAAGTGAACACGTGGTGCACGATTAGGCCCCTCGCCTTTTCGCTCATCGCGACTCCGACGCACAAGAAGCAGCTCCTTCATATTCCCAATGCGCGGAGTGCTGGGAGTGTTCAGGACCCGGGCCCACAACATCACCGAGTAAGTTCAGGACCGTAAGATCTAAGGGGATGCGTGGCGCCAACTCAAGCCATGTCAGCGTTTCTCTCATCGTGATTTTAAGAAGCAAGGATCAACCCCTTCCTATTATCGAATGCCGAAAGCACCTTTGAGAATAAACGCAGGGTCACAGCCCATCGTCACATGGGAAAATAGAAAGAGTTGTGCAAAAGGGGCCAAGGTTGTCGAGTCCAGTCGCCGAAAGGATTATCGCGATCTCCAGGTGCTATCCAATCTGACCTCAGTCCTGTTTTTCGCTTGGAGTAAATGAAGGCAAGAAGGGGTGGTTGAAACCTCTCCTCATTCATTAAGTGTAAGGTATGGAGGATCTGGTGAGCTGTCTGGCTGAAGGGATCCTGTGTACCGATTTTTCCAAAGAAGTCATGCTGAAGTCCTCGACTAGACAGAGAAGTTTGCACACACTAGCTCAACACTTAATGGCTCAGCTACTCTCCTTGCAGGAGCCATGCACAGTTAAAGTGGTGTTTGAAGAAGGATATCAGTATGAGTTTGACTGAAGGGACACCAAGCCTTGGGTGACTGGGCACGCCTCTGTTAGGTGAATTTCTCTGAGTATATAAACTCAGTCTTTGTATTTTGTAAAGCATCGATGGTTGAGCAAGGCTCCCGATTGTAAAGTTTTGATGAAGCGCTGGTCGCTCTGGTTAATGTACAAGGCATTTGAGACTTCTTAATTTATGGATGTCAACTTCTTTTCCATCTCTTTGTTTACTGTGTTAGAAAAAATCGAAATTGGAGGATCCAGTCGAGTTGTAGCTATTATAGGATGATGTAGGTTGGATCACTGTAACAGTTGCATTGTTTCTAATCGGTCCTGTGATTTTCTTAGCGTTGAACGACTTGGAATTGAAGGATTCATTTGAGTCACCCCTCATCTCCTTGAAGCTCTGGACCAAGAGGATCTTGGCTTCTGAGTTTTTCACCCTCAAGCTTCCGAAGGCCTGTTGCCCGAGGCAGTCTTGCTCGCCCTTCTCACAAGTCTTCCATCTACCAACCTTTAATCCATTTATTGATGGAAGTTGGATAAAGACCTCCCTTGCTTTCTACATGCCAGGCCCGGTTTCCTGAGTTAAGCTATATCTTCTTGAGTCTTTACCCATCCGATCACCCCATTAAACAAATTGTGACATAAAACTGATGGGCGTTGGGCTCTTCTCTTGCAAACAATCCAGGAGTGACTTCTGACGCTAACACTACCTCAAATTGAAGTTCTCTATGATGTTGATCAACTCTGTACTTGTACTCTTGGCTAGAGTTCTGTAATTGTTCTCTAATCTGGCTATGGAGCTTCTACATTTCTGCAGCAAAATCTTCTACTCCAACGCTTTTTATCTCACAATGTCCCAAGTCTCTCAACTTGGATACTCCCCTAGGTTTCATTCCATACAATATCTGGAATGGGCTCTTTCCAGTGCTTCTGTTTGGTGAGTTGTTGTATGCAAATTCTGCTTGTGGCAGAATTTGATCCCACTGGTTATTATGCTCAGTGACTAGACTCCTCAACAAGTTTCCCAAACTTCTATTTACCACCTTAGTTTGTCCATTTGTTTGAGGGTGATAAGCTGAGCCAGAGGAAAAATTTGTCCCCAACTTCTTCCATAGTCTTCTCCAAAAATGACCAACAAATTTTGTGTCTTTGTCCTAGACGATGCTTCTGGGTAGGCCATGAAGTCTCACAACTTCCTTGAAAAATAGATTTGCAACATGTGTTGCATCACTGGTCTTCTGGCATGGGATAAAGTGTGCCATCTTTGAAAATCTATACACCACCACAAATATGGAATCACATCCTCTTTGCGTTCTTGGAAGTCCTAACACAAAATCCATGCTTATCGCATCCCAAGGCCTTTTTGGTATTACCAATGGTTGATACAATCGAGTGTTCTGTATTTTTCCTTTTGCATGTTGGAAGATTCTACATCTGTTCACAAATTTCACCACTTTTGTCCTCATACCTGGCCAATAGTATGAACTTCTCAACTGTGTGAATGTTTTATCATGGCTGAAATGTCTAGGCAATCCTCCACTATACTTCTCCTTCAAAGGTTGTCCCTCATTGGGAATTTTGGTATGCATAACTGATTTCCCTTGAAAAACAATCCCTCTTGAATCATATACTCTTCCCATTGGCTCTTATCTCTCAGCACAGGATTTGCACATGCTTCATATGCCTCCTTGAAATATGCATCATCACAATACATATCCTTCAGGTGTTCAAACCCCAAAGTCTTCACCTGAAATTCCTGCAGAATCAAACATCTCCTGCTCAATGCATCAACAACTTTGTTAGCATTCCCAACAATATGTTTTATGACAAAAGTAAAAATTTTCATAAACTCAATCCACTTTGCATGCTTCTGATTCAATTTTTCCCATCTAGTTATGAATTGTAAATCTTGGTTATCACTGTACAAGACAAATTCTTGTGGGACAAGGTAATGTCTCCACTTCCTCAGGGCTTGAATTATGGCATAAAACTCCTTTTCATATGTGGAGTATTTCCTCTTAGTATCATTCAAATTTTCACCAAAATAGGCAATAGACCTATTATCCTGGCTCAAAACTTCTCCAATTGCAACTCCACTTGCATCACATCTCACCTAAAATGACTTTTCAAAATTTGGCAAGACCATAATTGGTCGTTCTGTTATTTTCTCCTTTAGCGTATTGAAGCTCCTCTCGGCCTCCTCTGTCCACTTAAAATACTTGTGCTTCATCTTCACTATATCCATCATTGGTGCACAAATTCCATTGAAGTATCTGATGAATTTCCTATAAAAACTTGTTAATCCATGGAAGCTTCTTACCTCAAACATGCTTCTCGGTGATGACCATTCTTTGATTTCTTTCACCTTTTCTAGATCCATCTTCAGTTCATTTGAAGAGATCACAAAACCCAAGTAAATGAGTTATGTCTTCATAAAAGAGGAATTCTTCATATTTATCAGCAGCTTCTCCTGCTGTAGTCTTCTCATCACTAGCGTCAAGTGTCTCAAATGCTCCTCTTTAGTCTTGCTAAAGATCAATATATCGTCCAGATATACAACTAAAAAATTGCCAACGAAATCTTTCAATATTTCATTCATCAATCTCATAAAAGTGCTTGGGGCATTTGTTAAGCCAAATGGCATAACAAGCCACTGATACAAACCTTCATTTGTCTTAAACGATGTCTTCCATTCATCACCCTCTCTCATTCTTATCTTGTGATACCCACTTTTCAAATCTATCTTAGAAAAGAAATTTTCTCCACTTAAACAGTCCATTAAATCATCCATTCTTGGCAAAGGAAATCTATACCTGATGGTGATCTTATTAATGGCTCTTGAGTTCGTACACATTCTACATCGTCCATATTTCTTTGGACTCAACACAGTTGGCACCGTGCATGGACTCAAGCTCTCTCTGACCAACCCTTTGTCTAACAATTCATGGACTTGGTTCTTTACCTCCTCATTCTCTCGAGGTGTTAGTCTATATGCTGCTTTGTTTGGCAAAATTTCTCCTAGTACCAGATCAATATGATGGATGATACTTCTGATGGGTGGTAATGAGTTAGAAAACTCATCCACCACTATGTCAGCAAAATTATCCAACAATTCCCAAATTTCTTCAGGAAAATCATCCATCGAAGTAATTGTAAGGACAACTCTAGGTTTCCTCACCAAAACAAATTGCATCTCATGTCCTTTCTTAACTTCTCTCAGGAGTTCCTTCCCACTCATGAGAAGTATGCTTGTGTTGGCTTCCTCTTTCACTTTCTTCTCCTCTATTGGCAGCAACATGTGTGTCCTACCATTCTTCTCCAAGGTGTATGTATTCTTCATCCCATCATGAATGGAATTCCTATGGTCTTCCCAACAAAATATGGAATACATCCATGGGAATTACATCACATAGAATTTCATCTCTATATCCTCCTATTTTAAATTCAACCAAGCATTGTTTAGTAACCATTACTTGGTGTCCTTTCTGCAACCATGAGACTTTGTATGGTTTCATATGTGCAGTTGTCTCCAGCTCCAATTTCTCCACCATCTCTATGGATACTAAATTGTCAGTGCTCCCGCTGTCAATTATCACTTTGCAGACTCTGTCCTTAGTCTTGAATAGGTTGTTTCTCTGCATCGATTTTTCAACTTCTGCCTCTGGTTTTAAGAAAAAAATTCTCAACATTAGAGATGTTCCATCCTCTGCTCCTTTTGCTTCAAAATTTCTCTTATGTGCTTCTGAAATGTGAGCTTCACCTTCTCCTTCTTTCTTTCTCTCGGGACATTCCCAAGAATTATGTCCTACCTTTCCACAGGTGTAACATCTCACTTCTCCTCCTATGTCTCTTCCTCTTCCTTTGGAAGAACTTCTTCCACCATCTTGTCTTCCTTGGGAAATCCCTCCTCTTTCTGAGTGACTATGTGGTTTCTCAGTCTCATCTTTGGATTTTTGTGCTTTTTTATGGGCAATTGTCTTGCCTTTGTTTGAGATTGGGCTTCTACCTCTACTTCGTTGGTTTTGTTTTCTGGCCAACTTATCCTATGACTTCAGTACAAATCGATAAGCATCCTCCACTGTCCTTACTGACATCATGTTGATCTCATCCTAGATTTCATATCTCAGGCCATTTATATACCTGGCAACTTTTTCTTCATCCTTCTCTCTTTGTCTAGTTTTGATGTTCAGCTTGTAGAAATCCTCTGTGTATTCTTTAACTGTCATACCCTTTTGTCTTAGGTTATTCAATTTCTTGAGCAGATTGATCTGATAATCTTTGGGCATGAATTTTTCCTTCATCTTGGCTACCGTTATGTCCCAATTCTTTATCTTTTGTTTACCCTTGGTTCTCCTCTCAGCTTGCAGTTCATCCCACCATAGTGTTGCATGTCCTTTGAGTCTTGTGACAACATGTCTCACCCTTTTCTCCTCATCGACATCTTCATAGTCGAAATATTTATCCATGGATCGTACCCAATCCAACAGCTCTTCAACATCCAAATTGCCTTCGTAGATTGGGACCTCTATCTTGGCTCTAGCTCCCAATATGACAACTGCTCTTAGAAAGCGTTCTTCAACAACATTCTCTTCTGCAGCTTCTTCGACTTCTACTTCTTCACTCTCTGCATCGTTGATGTCTCCAACATCAGGTGTTCTTCTTTGCACTGCCTCCATCGCCTCCAATCTTGCACGAAGTTCTTACATCTCCCTTTCTACAACCCGATTGGCTAAAGGTTGTTCCACTCGTCTCCTTGGTGGAATTATGTTGAATGTCTCTCACACACAGAATATAGCTTCGAGTTCTTTCGTCTCCTTTATATCCTTCACCTGAAATCTACAGACGAAAATTAGCTCTAATACCACTTGATGCAGTGCCCCTACCTCAACAGGGTCTGCTGACCTCCTAGTCTCTAGATCTTCTCAATATAAGAGCTGGAGCAGCTCTTTGATTCCCTACTGGAATCTTCAAGAAATGTCCACAGGTCATTTTCATGAAACTCCGTTGTGCGAACAAGAACCAAATGCAAGATTCTCTCACGCGACCACTGGTTGTGACCACAAGCCTAACCCAAAAGGCGTTTCATGATTTCATGCGTCGGGTCTTTACATGTGAATCTCCTTGATTCTCCTGATTTCCTAAACCCTGACAGGAGCCTAGCGTGTACTAACCCCTCCCTTATCTTCCCTCAATGTGACCTTTGGTCATGACCTGGGGCTCAATTCTCAAGCGCGTCAGGATTTCGAGTATTGGGAACTCCCGATATGATTAGATCTACAGTCCACGATCTTCCCTCGATCAATGGTTACGATCAAGTTGCAATTTCTCATTTCGTGACTTTGGAGGTTGGTTCACCTTGTTTCTCCCGATCCCCGATTCCTGATATTTGCGAGCATCAGATCGACAACTCACGACTCCCCGTGATCTAACGGTTCAGATCAATTCACGATTTCACGTTTCACGACTTTGGGAGTCTCCTTACCTCCATTCTCCCGATATTTTAAATCGCGATGGCGCTAGATCGACGACCCAGATATTTCCTTGGATCAATGGCTATGATCAAGTCGAGATTTCACCTTTCGCTCCTTTGACTCTTATGGAGTCCCTTCGACACTTAGCTGAATTCCAAATCTGTGTGCTCCTTGCAATAGATTCTTATGCAAGAGTTGGTTCTTGCGGGTGACTGTGCACACCTAGCATCAGTCGCTTTGCACTCCTTTCCAAGGGAAAGTTTCGTGCTATCTCTTCTGAACTTCGAAAACGAAACAGACCCCGTCACACACTCCTTGTGTTCGGTGTGCACACCTTGCACTCACTCAACATAAGAGAAACAATTGAAACTTATACTAACATTCATAGTTTCATCGATTCATAATGAAATTCATTAATTTATGAAAACAAAATAATAGAGAATTACAAACAATAACAGTGTTATGCATTTGAGTCAATTCTCCTCTGTCATATTCATTCAAAAGTAAATGGCTACAACTAATATCAAACCAATAACTCAAAACTCAAAAAAATCCTACTAACTCACAACAACCTCATTTGGGCGTACAAAACCTCTATTTATCTCAGAGGGTCCTTAGGGTTCCCCCCGACTACATCATCTACTTAGAAAACGAAAAAAAAAACTCTCACTGCTACATAAGTTTAGTTACATTCAAGACTCGAAGTGAAACTCCTAGATCACTCGTGATCATCCACTCCCAAGCATTTTGATATTCTTCCATTTTTCCAATCAGCTCCAAAATATTCACAGTAACTCCCAACGTTTGAGATTCTGAAATGATTCTCAGACATCGAGTTGTCTTGCCACGCGTGCTTGTTGACGATGCTCCTGCATCACATTACAATGGGTTCAACATCATAAGTGGCTCGCTTCAATCTTGTGCAAATGAAACAATTCTCAAGGCATAAACCATTAACACAAGTACTTCTATTTTGTTAAATTGTGATAAGAACACTATTTCGTCAAAGTAGCTAAACACTTGCATATAACCTTAATCATTTATTCATATTTCAATAAAATTGAACCTTGAAAAATAATTTGGCATGCCATAATCTTCACCACTAAATGATGATCCATTGACTCATTATACAGTAAAAGAACAATTTCAATCATGTCTACATGTTTTTATATCTAAAACAATAAAAACAATGCATCATCATCGTCATTATCATCTAATTTTAAGGTCACAACCTAGCGAGACACCAAATTTATGTATATGAACCTAATTACTTATTTTTACCTCAAGGAAATTGAACTGTGGTAAATAGTTTAACATGTCACCATATTCACCATTAAACCATGACCCCTTTGACCCATTGTACTTTAAAATAAAAATTCCAATCATGTATGTACGTTGTTGTATCCAAAACAATTTAAACAATGCATCTTATATAACAACAACAACAACAACAATTTAATTTTAAGGTCATAGAGACCTCCTTGTTTGTGGGACAAGGGACCCTCTCCACATAATAATTTGATTATTTACTTTATAAATATATACATACCCTAACCCCACTCCATATTCGAACACATGAATTGAATAAAAAACACATATTCTTAATTGTTAAGCTCGTTCAAACTATTCTTAAAATATTACCATTGATTTGATTAGTTTAAAAAATAATAATATTTCCTAGTTGAACTTCAACTCATATTTCCCCTTAGGGTATTTAACTTTAAAAAAAGACCATCATCATTATGTAAGCAGGATGAGCATGATTATACATACTTGTGAATCATCATGCTAATATGAAGTATACTCAACATTGAATAAATATCCAATGTTCTAAGCCAATTGGAACATGCTTATGATATCATGATAAGTTAAAAAAAAAAAAAACATGTTTTCCATTGAAATATTTTTCCAACTGCATGATGTTCACTTCGTATATCACACGTGTCAAATAAAATCTTATGTGACATGAAACATATGTCACAGGGACGTAGGAAGGATGGATATCATCCTTCCTCCTCTCTTGAGGGATGTAGGAAGGATGGATATTGTCCTTCCTCCTCTCCCGAGGGACGTAGGAAGGATGGATACCCAATTTAGAAATAGGAAGGATGGATACCCGATTTATAAAATATAAATTAAAGCATAAATGGATCAACATCATCTTCAACTACATCCAACTTGGACTATCATAAACTCTAGATAGATGTAACTCTATAACTATTGAAGAACACGTTTTTGTTTTTGGTTTTTAGTTTTTATTGTATGTAGTTCCTCTTGGGTTATCCTTATAGTTTCATGGATCTGATTGCTGGACAAACCAAACTGATAATTTGAGATGGATTTTGATAACAATTTTTTAGTTCTCAAAGAAATAACTTTTGATATAATTTTATAAATGCAATTACATAAAGATATGGGTTTGTACTGATAAAAAGAAACAAGATTATCAACCTTTGGTATCAAATCAATGAAATTAGAGTTGAAGGTTGCTAGCATCCTTCCATATACTCTACTTTGGTTTCATTAATAACCCTCATTAAGTCTTTCTCTAGAGTCTCATAAAAAAACAAAAATAATTTTATAGGCCACCTATATGGTATGGGAATGTTATTATTTTGAAAGCTATGCAAAACCACTAGAGTTCATCCTATAAATTTCTTCTAACAATGTCTGATTGTCCTCTTCATTCACAAAGCTTGGAAATAATGTGGTCATCTTAACTACCTCAACTATTTTCATTTAAATTTCTTCTTTGTATATATTCTTAAAATGATCCACATCAAATTGACCAATGTCCTCAAAACTAGAGGTTAAAGATCCATCATGCTTTTGGCATCTGACATATCGTATTTATATTCTTTTGACGATTTGCAAAATTTTGAAAATATTTTGTATTATCATCTCCCTTGGCCAACTAAGGCCCAACTCTTGAGCCTCCAAGTTGCCTCCTTATATACCAATATTCTTCTCCTCTTTTGCTCCAAAACCTTTACTTATTTTTTTAAAACTTCATTAGGAAACCTTGTCTACTCCCTATTATACAAATCCTCCAATTGAGCTTCCACATCCACTAACATTTGATCATCCTTCGATCTTTTCTTGTGAGCCCAATCTACTAATAATTGCTTGATACTCTTTAGTTTCTTGACAAACTATAATGTTGTTTATTCTCAAGTAGACTCATCAAAATGTGACTATGACTCATTTACCATTGCTACATAGTGATCCTCCCTTGGTAAATTTGAATTAAATTTAAATACATTGGGTTTTATTTATTGAGACTTTGCAATCTCCATAAAAATAGGTACATGATCAAACTCTCTACCCAAACCAATCCACTATCTAATTCTTATTGTAACCTCTATAAAAGCATTAATCACCAATAAATGATCGAGACATTTGACTATTCTTTCTTATCCAATTCACATGTTCCTCCAGGTGGGAGTCAACTTCACGGGTTCAATGTCATCTAATTGCATAAAAAAATACCTGGAAAGTACATCTACATTTCTAGTTGAACCCTTTATCTCTGCCCTCACCAAGGAGAAATTCAAATCACCACCAACAATAAGAAACCTTTATTTCAGAAAACTACTGGAAAATATATTATCCCAATAGGCCACTTAATCTACATACAACCCATATATGTTTATAATTGTGATCACTTCACCAAGATCTTAGGCATAAAGAACTATACCTAGAACTGAATCAAAGGTCTGAAGAAGTTAGTACACAAACTTGTTTTCCTCCTAATTGAAATCAAACCCCCTGAACAACCTACAGAATCAAGATAAAAAAAATCCCAATCTTTGAGAATCTTAGTTAGCTCACTGACACATTTTTTACCATCACCCTTTGTCTCATGTAGAGAAAGAGTATCCAACTTGTGCAATTCTAGTAGGCTATGGAGGGATTGTTTCTTCAGGAGATTGCCTAATCCTCTCACATTCAATGGCCTTTTTATCATAGTGCACATTTCCCCATGGTATAGGATGCTCTAACAACCCCATCAATAAGACTTTATTTACCAACAAAAACCTATTTCTTAGATTTTTCCTATGCCATAGACATAAATGAATTCCTACCCCTTCTAGACCCCAAAGGAAAAGAGAGATAATTCATCCATGGAACACCCTCCACCCCCTAATCTACTACCTTTATCCCAAATGATCTAGGTCTAAAGAAACACCTAGATGAACCCTTTAACCCTCCCATCATTCTCCATAAATGGACATGAGATATTTAACAATCTATCACATTTTGGGATATTTGACATGGCATATATCTTATTTTCCCTCTTAAATGGATTCTCCTTAAATACGGGAGAGGCTAAAAACCTCATCACTATTTACATCCACACGACTCAGAATCGAGGTACTTTTCTCAATTGAACTCTAATCCATCATTCTCCACCATTCTCCAATACCTCCTCCACTAAATTTTGCAATATACCTTATCCACCTGATCCATTCCAACCTCCTTAGAAGTCCTATAGTTGATTTATCGATCACCTCTCTAGCTTTGGAAACACCCTTTTTTAGCCATACCATCTTATGAATCTTAAGATCACAATCAACCACTAGGTGTCCATGTCTATAGCATCTAACATATCTAAAGGGAATACCAGAATAATTTAGAATTTGAGAATGACAAATAAGACCTCATTTGATAATCATATTCGTAGCTAATCCCTCCCTCCGATCCAATGCAACTAGTGTTTGACCAATGGTCATGATACTCATATTGATGAAACTCATATCCACCCCCACGATTACACCAATGGATTTCTTTATCTCCTTAAACACTTCCATGGACCAACATTCCAAGGGTAACTAGGGAGTTTTACCCAATTTGGAATAATGAAGGATTTATCTAGTTTAGCACTGAAGATTGAAGACCATATCTTAAGAATTAAACGGGTCAAATCCAAATGCTAAATTTTCCCAAGAATATTTTTCACATCCCCATAATCCTTAAAAATAAAGGCTTTCCATCCTATGGCAAGGAGGTGAAAATAAGGTTGATAACCTAGAATCAATTCTCAAGCCTAGCTTGAGCTAACCTTGCAACTTGGTGCATCCTTATATAATCCCCCATTACCAAATTTATGGAACTCCCCTTCCCTCACATACACCTATTAATTATATGTAGAAAAGGCTCACCATTGCTTCGTTTTCACCCCATTTCAATACCGATATGCCTTGAAGGAGACTTTGGCAACTATTCCACTTCAATTGGCCTTTGACCAGGCTTATGGAATAGATCATAATCAACCTTAAACCCCAACATTTCCCCCCACCCAAGGGAGACAAATACTTTACAACTGGATCCTCCACATATTAATGAGGTTTAGAGCAGATGATAGGATTTTTGTAGGAATTGTAGTATTTAGAGAGGATGAAGAAACAACCAAAGAAGGAGGATGACACATATCACCTTTTATGAATCCCTCTCTCCGTATAGGAATACTAAATTCACTTTTAAGACCCATATCTTCCTTTTCCAACATGTCTATCCCTATCATTATTAATCTTACCATTGTTGATCAAAGGGAAATTCTCCCTCAAAAAATCCTCACCCTCCATGACAACCATAGACCTTTATACCATCTGCACATGATGGTGTGACTAACACATACCGATATGCCTTGAAGGAGACTTTGGCACATATTCCACTTCAATTGGCATTTGACTAGGCTTATGGAATAGATCAGAATCAACCTTAAACCCCAAAATTTCACCCCCATTCAATATTGATATGCCTTGAAGGAGACTTTGGCACCTATTCCACTTCAATTGGCCTTTGAGGAGGCTTATGGAATAGATCAGAGTCAGCCTTAAACCCCAACATTTTTCCCCCACCCAAGGGAGACAAATACTTTACCACTAGATCCTCCACACATTAAATAAGGTTTAGATAAGATGTTGGGCCTTGTGTAGAAGTTGTAGTATTCAGAAAGGATGAATTAACAATCAGAGAAGGAGGATGACAAATATCACCTTTTCTAAAACCCTCACTCTGTATAGGAATACTAAATGCACTTTTAAGACCCATATCTTCCCTTTCCAACATGTCTATCCCTATCATTATTAATCTTACCATTGTTGATCAAAGGGAAATTCTCCCTCAAAAAATACTCACCCTCCATGACAACCATAGACCGCTATACCATCTACACATAATGGTGTGACTAACACATAGGCTAGTCTGAAAAATCTGAGTTTCATCCAACAAATCCTTTATATAGTCCACCATCTTGTCATATGTCTTTGTCACAAGGGATTCCAAGGAACTTAGATCCCCATGAAATCCCTAAAATCACCACCACCCTCAAAACTCAACTTTGACATGCTTTAAAATAGATTTATGTAATTAAGATAACATAGTTTTCTTAGAACATTGTAATAACTCTATCACCTATCTCAGTGACCAAAATAAGACACTGTGATTTAGTACAATCAATAATTGATTTTCTTTGTATCTTAATTCAATTCATTTATGAGAGAGAGAGAGAGAATATCATTGATAACTTGATGGACCAATATAATTGGTTGAGAATATCATTGATAATAACTTGATTGACCAATATAATTGGTTGATAATGTATCACTAGCATTACTAGTACTGGTTTGTATTATATCTCCTTACCTTCAATTTCCCTCCATAAATTCCACCATTACGAGCTTTCATGCAAGTGATGAGCTAACGATCATAATCAACTTTGGATTGAGGATTAGACATAGTGGTATACACATAGTGTATGTCCATGAATTCTTGGGTTGATTTATCCTTCCCATTAGGAGGCACAACATCTAGGTGATAGATTTTGGCCATCCTTCGATATAATGCCTTTATTTATTCATTGCTTCCCCCCAACAATAACCCCATAACTTGGTACAAACTACTACTACATATACTCTTGGATTGATTGAAGACTTTGGATGTTTAGACATCATAATACACTAGTGATATACCTCTCTTATGTTCTCTTGCATATTCAAACAACTTTTGATTGTTTTTTGAATAATATTTAGAGTAGGTGATGTGATCATATTCATGTCAATTTGATCACCTAAACTTGGGTGAAGTGGCATCTCATAATTTGTTGACAATAATAATAATTAGTAGATTGTTGGTGTAGATATCAATCTTGTTGGGATACTGCTATTAGAAAAACCCATATTAATATAATCATTTGTCTATATGCTAAGATTAAAATCAATTGTTGTTCATATGATCTATAGATGAATACACTGAGAGTGAAGGAATCCTTGAATGGAAATGGTATTTGAGATGATATTATTTCATATTGAATAATGAAGGAAGGTAGTCTTATGCAGGTACAACCATCGCCAATGTGCTCACTTATCATCAACTCGTGCCCCCCCCCCG
>CBVK0100740909.1:0-15541 GCA_900067695.1 Picea abies
CTCTTCCGATCTCACTTCCATTCCTATTATACATAACCAAATTCACATTTTCTGTTCTTCAAAATTTCACTATCCTCTATCTATTGGTTTCTCTCTATTAGCCACCCATACTATGGTTTGCTCCACAATGTGGACAAACCAAATCACAACCTACCATTTGGTATCCCCTTAGGTTAAAATAATCTAATTGTGAAGCTCCGATTTCATGATATTTTGGTTTGTCAAGTATGATAGAAAACATACAAATGTTGAAAGTGGATTGGAAGAAGTGGATTGGAAGAAGCCATGGTAGGGAATTTTCAATGTTCAAATATATTTTTTTCAAATGCTAAGTAATGGACATGCTTTTGATTAGAAATTTTGACATCTCTATATGAGAGAGGTGTTTAGCATATTATTACATTGAAATGAATTTTAAATTTATCAAGTAATCATTTTGCTATAATTTTGATAATACGTGTGGAAGATTTTTCATGGAATCTCGATACTCTATGGAACCATACACACTAGTATCAATTTGGAAAAGTCACCCTCGTATGGAAACATTGATAGTTTAGCTATTTACCTCTCTAATGGTGAGACCAAGATTCAAAAAACTTAATCATAATAATTCATAGTGTTTGTTAATGACCCCTCATTAATGATCCATGGCTTCCTTGGTTACAATGTGGTGGGCACAACAATACATCAACTATGCATTAAATAATGCAATGGTTCTCGCACAACCCCAAAGAACTATCTAAACAAGACAAAAAAAAATCCTTTCAAGGAAGATACCTACCAGTTGGACCTAGTTATAATTACGATCGTGGCAATGTAGAGCTAAAGGAAAAGCATAACGACAATCGTATGAAAATTTATCTTTTTTTAAGGTGCACTCCATCCATGTCGTGTCGGACATGGGGACCAACTGTGGTCTTTCCTCGATCTTGATTATGGTTTCTCTTTTGGATCCATGTCTTTGTTGTGCTACTTTGATATCTCCATTCATTGCTTTTAGTCTTGCATGTGCTTCCATTTTGGTTGTCTCTTGGGTTCCATGTTGATCCATAGTAATTTTGTTGATTCTCATGCCATTGCCTTGATGATTTTTTTTTCTCCATGTGGTGTGGGTGGTGATATAAAACAACCTTAGATATCGATTCTTCTTTATTTGACTCTTCAACATGTATTTCCTCAGCTGCATATTTCTATTTATGTTCTTTTGTTGGTTTTTCTTTAGGTTCTGTTGTAGGCTCTTCTTTCAATTCAAACCCAAACTCTTCATCCGATGTGTCATTAGGTACTAAAAGTTGTTTCACTGCAATGATTTCTTCATGTGCCCCTTTGAGCCCTTCTTGCATAGTAAGAGAAATATCATGCATTGTAATTTTGTTTTTCTTGTACCATATCTTCATAAACTTCTTTTGCACATTAATATTAAATGTACCAATTGATTCCATCAAGAGATATCCAAGAATAATATCCACATCATTCATATCCATATCATAAAAATCAAAATGCAACACATATTTATCCATGGTAATCTTCAAATCTTTAAAAATTTGAACATTTTCACCTTCAACTTGTATACTTTGGATATGTTTTGTAGGAACTTGCAATCTGCTAACAAAACAAACATTGATGAAATTATGCTAGAAACTAGGGTTAATAGAAAAAATGTCTTTTTTTTTATGAATGCATCCATGAACTTGTAATATAGAGTTTCCATATGAAAATAAATCCTTAGTGTTTTTTTTATCCTTACTCTTGGCATGAGACCCCTTATCTAAAAGTAATTTTTCATATGCTTCATTGGAAAGTACCATCATCTTAACAAAGTCCAATGATTGCCACCATATGGTAGCATCTTCTTTGAAACCAAAGGGTAAAGTTTCCGATTCTTTTTCCATAATGACCTTTCATGTTCTTTGAATTCTTCAAAACTAGGGCCATCATCTTTGCCATGAAAATACATCTTTCCAAAATAGAACTAGGGTTTTGAAGAGAATCACTAACTTTTCAATGGAGCTCCTTTATGTAGTTAGGGTTTGAGGTTGAAATTGCAAAGTGATCATAACTTCAGTTGTATTTCTCAGATTATCTATTATGACCCCAATTATGAAATGCCATTACTTTTCTGCAACTAGAGAGGATAGTATGAGGTACTTATGGAGGTACCCAATATTATCAGGGATGATTTTAGGGGATAAATTTTGCTCCTGGGCTAATTTTCCATGGTTTTTCCAAAAAAGAGATTCGCTATTTTAAAAATGATTCACCCAAATTCTATAGCATAAAATTATTTTACCTTAAAAATCGCCAAAAGTTTATAAAAACTATATAAAATCCTGAGAAATTTGAATATTTTTACAAAAATATCGCCAAACATTTATAATTGGCATATGAAGGATTAGTAAGATTTGCCAAGGTTTCTACATTTTAAAATAAATTTCCATCCTTAAAATCATCCTTGAATATTATCCTCCCTAGTTACATTACAAATTTAATAAATAAGGGTGGTCGTAAACATGGATATACTAGAGTCTTAACAATAGGGAAACACAAGGTTAATGTGTAATCGATTTGTTAAAAATGGGGCTAACATTTAACACCTTTCAGTAACAGTAATGTACATCCCTACTCTAACTACGAAGAATGATCCTTCCCTTTGTCATAAATCTTGTTCTATCATTCAATATTGATACCACTTAAATTTAACACTGAATGGATTGAAAGTGAACCGAATAAAATACTCCATAGATTTCATTCCATCATACATGTTTGTGGACTAAAATGTGATGAAAATCCATTACCTCCATGAACAATTTGAATTACAAATAAATATGTCTCTTCAAAATGAAATATTGAATGAATCTATCACCGCACCTTCTTCTACATATCCTCCTACCATATATCCATTGGCAAATACTCCGCTAGAAACTATTTTGGATTTGCACTAGACACATGATTATTATTTGTGTGCAAATAAATGAAAGACACATGCAACCTGTTGAATAGATCCTCTATGATTTATTCATAAACCTTTAAAAGAAAATAGTTTCACTTATTTTTAAACAACGAATCCACCTTGATTCAATTCAACATTCCTTTTAACCCAACTTATAAAATATTTTAAAGAACCATAAAATAAAATTAAAATAGATAAATTAAAAACATATATTATATTTAAACAAATATAATAAAAAACATTTTAAGATAACGTAAGTAGGGGTTTTCTTAAAACCTATGCTTAAAAATTTTTGAGATAACGTAAGTAGGTATCTGAGCATGTATCACTGTGATAAACCAATTAACATAAATTCCAAGAAAGGTGATTAGGAGTATGATTTCTCTCAGGGTTCTTGATTTGAGTGGCACGACACTACAGTAATTTCCAGAGAATGTGGGGTGTTTAAAACAATTAGTATGCATCAGATTAATACGGGTGCCCATCAAAAGGCTACCTGCATCTGTCACAACTCTTGCAAACCTCCAAATCCTTGATCTTAGTGAATCCAGCATCACAGAATTACCATCTGAGCATCATATAGGTTGAGATGCCTAAGGTATCTGAGCATGCGTGAGTGTGATGATTTGCAATGTTTGCCTTGTAGCATCTCAGGACTTACCTCTTTGCAGGAGTTAGACATGAGTTACTGCAGTAAGGTGTGAGCAAAACGTGATAAAAAGAGGAGATGGAAAAAAATGGCTTCTATTACCAATTTGAGTACTTTAACACAACTAAAAGTGTTACGTGTTTAAAACAACGGAGAAACAATTAGTGAAGGCACATTCGGGAGCATGCTTCAAATGGAGACACTCAAGTTGAAGCTTAGATTGATGACAGATTTACCTGATGACATATTCCCATGTCAAAGTTGAGAAGGTTCACTTTAGAGTGCTTGCACGTGGTTAAAATGGAAAGTAAGTTCCGTGAATTTCAAAATTTGATTCATCTTAAATTGTGGAATTGTCAGAGTTTGGAAGAGCTTCCGGATTTGGATAAGATTAGGATTTTGAAGCACTTATATATCTTTAATTGCATAAGTTAAGGAAATTTCCTCCGGATTTCGATGAGAGGGGGCCATTTTCTTCGTTGAAAACATTTTCACTAGTTTATTTAGATGAGTTAGAGGAGTTCTGGTTAATAAAAGAGGGTGCAATGTCTATGCTCCAAGTATTTACAATAATGGAATGCAAAGCATTACACACATTATCACAAATTTATTTGAATTTCAAAACACTTCAAAAAATAAGAGTGTATGGTTGTCAAATGGTATTAGAGAATTTACAAAATGTCAAGCTAGTAAACACAAAAGTATAAGTGGTAACAATGTGTCTAATGCAGATATACAAGAAATTATAAAGAAGTATTGGCAAGTGAGAGAAGCCAAAAAAGGTTGGAGCTATGGTGAATTTTGGTGCAATGAGCTTTGACTTTTCCTAGAAAAAATTTATGGAACTCTATGAATAATATTTCCATAATCAACATTTGTAATTTGTGTTTACAATCTACATTTTATATCATAAAAATAAATAAACAAGCAAATTCTCTTTCATGGTGCAAAGAAAATTAGTTAAAATGTTTAGTGTTAGAATATATTATGTATTTTGTAGGTTTGGACATAAACACAAAGTGGTAGGCAATAATTGAAAACATTAAAATCATTCCAATCATTTTTTTTTCTATTATTTACTAACACTAAATCTTAAAATCTCATTTTGTATAGAAGTGGCTTGTTTTTTCCACACAATCATCATACTTTAGTGGTTTACATTTTTGAAAGTGTGCACACATTATTAGCACATGTGCATTTCTCTATCTAAAAACATTTTAAAAAAATTGCGACCCTTTTCTATTCATTTTTTCCTACCCACAATGTCTTTTTCTCCATCTTTTCTCCAACTCGTCTACACATTTTCATGCTAATTTGATCCATAATTGACAAGGACAAGAACAATAGAGGTTGACATCATTATCACTTAGCCTTTCCAATAGAGAAGTTCTCATTTTGAGGTAGGTTTTATTGCAAATTTTCATTTTTATATTTAGTTAAATTATATAAATTTAGAGAGTTTGTAAAATTTCTTTTGTTATTGTTTAAATGCATAATTTATTCTATTAGAATGGATGAAAAACCCAATATTATCCTAAAACCTAAACCCCAACACCCCCCATGAGACCCATACATGGAAATTAATCAAGTTTTAGATGAATATAGAAACCTAATCTGTGACCCTAGAAATACTAGAGAGCCATCTCATCTTTCCTAGGCCACTTAGTTTGATACCATTGTTGCTTCTATTGGCCATGCCTATGGCCAATTGTCATATATATATGAATATAGGTCTAGGATGAGAGAATATTATTCAACTGACATGAGTAAGAAAGAGGTGAAACATTTGCATATTACCAAAGAGATGATTATCCAATTGTTTATTAACACAAGCACCAACCCACCCCTTGATCCAAGAAAGAATCATATTTTCATGGACTGGTGAACATGCCAACCATTCAAAGATAACTGGATGGATAGGTGGTTATCATATTTGATAAACCTCTCTATAATAACAAGGAGTTTCCATTGTCTTTTCTACATAAATTATGGGTCGATTTTATTATGGGTCTCCATGTCAATTATTTTGATATTGGTTAATTCTAAGGGGTTGGTCTTAGCTACACTTAGGATTGAGAAATGGATAAGTATAACCCAATAATAGGGTCACCCCTTCCTAGGAATATGTCTACCCCACCCCAACCACCTCGGTTTGGAAACAATATTAGTGTGACTAGTAGCATGATATCCACCCTTACATGTAGTGTACTTTAGCATAACATATTTTTTGTAACATCCCATCAAAATCCATCTATAGATGATATTAGACTACCAAGGGTAGGGCATTCAAGCCACACCGTCAATTCTAGAGAGGCCAATACATCTAACTAGGCTATCCATTATGGTTCCTGTTCACTTCTTCCCATCGATGCTCTCATTCCAAGCATACTTGATATGGACCAATAAATGTTCTTGTGTAAGATAGTTTCTTAGATGAGGTTAATATGAAATGTTTTTAATATTTTCATTGATTATGTATATAATTACAATTGACAAGTATTTGGTAAAAAAAAAGAAAAGTATTTGTAATTGTGTTTAATTATTTGGCATGTACAACTCCTACTAAATGATAATCATGTGTCGAGGCAACATGATACATATTCTCCCACAGTTGATACAACACTTGCAGTTACAGTGTGTTCCAATATTGGTCACCTCACATGCAAGTATTAAGATGAGTTTATCCCCCCCACCATCACCCCAAGAAAGTTCAACTCAAGTTATCGATCAAAGATGTGTGTAACTATAACCATAAATAACCTATAGGAATTACATATGTCCTTTAATTAGAGCATAATTAAGACCGATGTTGTTGTAGTCTAGGGATTAAAAGCATGCATTCAAGAAGAGAGAGATATATTATAGGATAAATAATAAGAACACACACGCACTCAAGAAGAGAGAGAGATTTATGGGAAGGATATTCATCCGAGTTTATATTCCATCTTCATGAGTATTTGTACAATAGAGAGATGGTTGGAGTGGTTGTACATGCTCCAACTAATCCTTTGTTAGGTTCATTTATCCTTTACACGCACTTACCTACTTTAATACATGTATCCATACATTACTATGCTAGTATATAATGTATGATGGCTTATTACAAGGGCCTAAAAGGCCTCCCAACATCTCCCCCACACTCAAATCCTTGCTCGTCCCAAGAAAGTTTGAAAATAACTAATGACATGTTACTCTTTAGCCTTCTGGTAAATGTTTGTGCAGTCAATGAGTCTCACAATGCTTTTCTCCCACCCAACAATGGTTCTCCTGATCCTATTGCTACACCTTTCTCTTTGGTTCCTTCAAAGTGGTGAGTGTCTCATTCTAGACTCATATTTTCCCTACACACACTGCCCTACGGTGGAACACCATGCTTGGACCAACCTACCATTTCTCTGCTTTCTAGCTTCCAAGGTCACAACTCATGAACTATTTTGTAAATTTTATACCAAGGAGCTCAATCAATTCAATATTTCGTGTGCTATCATATTTTCTTTTAAGATCTTATGTGTGTGTCTCATGATCTAATGTCTCTTTCTCGAATTCCTCTATTCGCTGCCAAAATGCTCATCATCAATGCTTAATATTTTATTGCTATGCTCTTCTACTCGTCAAACTTGTTTCTCTACTGCTCTATTGCTTCTCAATCATGGATGTGCTTCTTTATTATTTTCTGGTCTCTGATAATGTATGGAATCTTTATTTTATATTACATGAATGGGGACTTCACTACAACTTTGCATGACTTGACTCATGCCTCAATGAATAAAGAAAGACATTTTTATTGATACTAGGCTTTTACAACTCAATAAAATGTTGTCGACTAGATATCGACTTATGTTGGTGAGGAACCAATCTCGTGAACTAAAAACTGACTTACATTACATATGTGGAGGGGATCGCCTTTCTTTAAAGACTCACATTTAACCCCTCCTTGCTTTAAACTCCACATTAAACTTGGATTTTCAATCGACTTAATTAACAACATATGTTTCCTGAGTACTTGGACTTTATACCTTAATGTGGACTCAAATAAACTATTATCCTTCATGTTTAACTTACAAGTACAAGACTTCATATTATTATTTTAATTATAGAAAATTGTGACACCGACTTTACATACAAATATTTTTCTAAAAGACTCAATAAGAATTGTTTATGTTTATGACTCCATTACAATAAAGTCTACTTTTTACTTAATAATACCTTTATGTTGCTTCCATGTCCAATGTGCATTGATGCATTCCAGCGAAAAAATTCTGCTATAGATTCAACTATGCATATAATATTCTCGCTCCTCACACTCCTTGCACTTCTAGTATGGGCATGCCTTGGTTGATTCTTCATTGCTTTCAATGTTGAGATATGTAAATATATTTGTGCAAACTGGAGAGATACATGCCTCTTTGAAGTACTAATGAGAAGCTAAATTATTCCAAAAATAACATGTGTTGGAAGCAACGATACATTTCCTTCCACTCTCCCCCAACCCAACAACTTCTACTTCTGATACTGGGGCCAAGAAATGCTCAGAAGTGCCCTCGGCCAGAACACACAAACAAACCAGTCTACAGTTGAGCCATTCGATATTTCCATGCACTCATACAAGAAACATTTAACGTGAAAGTGGCACTCAAATTATCATCAATGGAAAGGTGCATAGTCAGTGACTATTAAAAAGGAGAATTGTGGCACTCAAATTATCTTCGATGGAATTGTGTTCCATTGGTCATTCCTCAAAAGAATGTTTTATCATACCTCGATACTTGTGGTTGTCATGAGAACTGTACCACACACAGTCCATGTCCGTCAGCAACAAACTCCACAAAAAACTTCCTTGCAAGCCAGTAGATTATGAGACTAACTTCACGAGCGATTACCAAAGCCAGTAGGATTCATTCCCTGGCCAACCCCCTTAGAGTATTTTGGCTTAACAATCAACTGTGCACATCTCTTCTTGTGGCTAAACAATTTTGATATCGCCAACAATGTGGATCCTATTCTTACAAGCACCTCACTTGTAATAGCGCACACATGATTCGATTGGCATCTGATCATTTTTTCCTTGTCTAGTGCACGAGCAACCTCTGGAATAAGTGCCTTCTTTTCATGAACAGTGAGGGATCTACCATAACCCTAACAAAATTTCTTGCATCATTTCAGAACATATTCGGAGAATATGATGCCTTTATGCACAAATGACCAATACCATCCTCTAGTCTCATATTTACTGCGATATAGTTTAACATCTGGTTATGGTAGAAAAAGTACACAGGAAAAAATGGTAGAATTAAAAATGCTACCACAGAACAAGTGAAACTGAAGGTCTCTCTCATCATCGCACCACTTGCAGAGATGAGTGCCTTCTTGTGTTGAAACCCAACTAAAATCTGCAACGCCTTCACATCTTCCACGTCCATACTGAGTAGAATTGTAGTGGATTTGAAAGTGTGAGAGTTCTCTATTGGGTCCGAGACATTGGGGTACATTTTCATTGGATTTCCTTCCTATTAAGACAGGTAGACTCCCATGCAATCATTTGGTGGGATGGAGCTATTTGAACTTGGGCCTCTACCAACCATTAAAGAAAAAAATACAACAAAAAGTCCAACTCATGAGAATTACAGCTAGGAAGCATCGACATATAACTTTGTAATCTATATTTCCTCCTCGTGCGCTTTGAGAAACATATATGATAAAATCATATTATTTGTGCCATCCATTTAAATGGAGGCGATCCTCACAACTATTAAATATCATCAAGTGACAACTTTCACCATATGAATGTCATTCAAGCATAACAACCTTGTATAAACCTTTACAGAAACATGAGACTGACAATGTGGTTTCATTATTCTTTCATATGTTTGGATTTCGTGTTTCAAAACGTAACCAACATGTATATTTATTTTTTCAAAACATAAGCAGCATGTATATTTCTTTTATCAAATGTAAGCAGCATGCATATTTCTTTTCTCAAATGTAAGCAGCATGCATATTTGTTTTCTCAAATGTAAGCAACATGCATATTTATTTTATCCTCTAATAGAGCTAATACCATTTCATATTCTTTCATTTGAATATTTCTTTGTGAGTGTTGGAATACTAGAGGGGGAGGGGGGAGGAGAGAGGGGGTGAATCAATATGAACACTTTTTACCACTTTTAATCACAATATGTATTCTTTAACTTTATGAGCAATGTTCAATGGTTTATCATTTATGCATTCAATACATTATTGCATCATAAACAATATCATCCATCAGTGCATAATAAACAACCATAGAGAAACATCCACAAATACATAATACACCAAAATTTAAGTGGAAACCTAAATGGGAGAAAACCACAAAATGATTTTCTTATATTTCAGAAGAAATACATTCATAGGAAGCACCAACTTCCCAATTTTCCCAATTGGAAGGAGGCTGCAACCCCCTAATTCTCAGTCTCCAACCTGAAGGAAGCTACAACTACCTGAATTCTTTGGCTCCAACTAGAAGAAGGATACAACCCCCTGATTCTCAGGCTCCAACCTGAAAGAAGCTCCAACTCCCTAATTCTTTGACACCAACCGGAAGGAGGCTACAACCTCCTTTCCTTGCCTCATCCAACCGCCCTAAGTGCCATAGTCACTACTATTTCCACTGTCTCAACCTATCACTATATCCAACCTGTCACTATCACTGCTACTGTCACTGTCTCATCCACAAAACTAGATCCACTCTAAATCACATGAAACTCATGCCAATATCACCAAGAGCATATCTCAAACCATATGCCAATGTAACCACCACATGCCTCTACCAAGCATGTACCAAGATCACCAAATACCATCACAAGATATGTGCCTTAACCAAGTACCAACCTGTACCATGCATCAACCTATCACATCAATCTATCATAACAACTTGTCACATCAAACTGTCACATCAATCTCATCAACCAAACTAGATCTAATCACATAGATCAATCACCAAACATAACTCTCAACCATATGCACCATATCACCAAAATGTGCATCAACTAAACTAACACACAACAACTCACGATCATCATCAAGACATGCATCAAATCTGATCTAATCACCAAGATCACATACCAATATTACCAAGAGCATATCACAAACCATCTACCCAACATTGCCAAAAACATTCCTCTAGTTATGTACCAAACATGTAATGATAATATGCCAAACTTATACCAATATTACCAACAAATGCCTTTGATAATGCACCACAAGATATACCAATATAACCTAGGCATGCACCAACAATGTGTCTCAATAGATCTGCCTCAAATCATGCTCTAGAACAAGTGCCATACATCCAAGAGGGAATCTACCAAGACTCACTAAGACATGCCTCAAGAATGCTCCAAAACTTCACAAAGATACACCCTCAACCAATCATATAACATACCTTTTAACTCTGTAGAAATCATGCTGCATCGAATCTCAGACAAACATAACTTTCTGGTCATTACCAACCTGGGAGAAACATCTATTCAAACCCTTTCATTGATCTCTTAATAGATCCACGCTTTCCTCTTCTAGTTCTCACGGATGTCTGAACTTTTTTCCTTTCCAACCTACATATGTCTGCAACTTTCCCTTATTCAAATTGCGAATGGCCCATACATGAACCTATTGCTATAAAGCTCGCAAATGTTTGCACTTCTCTATGCCTGCATCCCATGGATGTACGTGACTTGTCCTTTTTCATCGCACTGATAACTTTAGAAAACCTGGAATAGTCACATTCTCTACAGCTCTAAAAATTTCGCTCCTTTAGACCTTTGCTGCTTCAGACCTATCACTTCATATTCTTACTAGATCACTTCACATAGATATGTCAATAGTGCCTGCCCATAACACTTTACAACATATATATTCAATGTGTTCAATAGATTCAAATGGGAGTCTCTTGATCTCTTATTTATACTTCCCAAGTGCCTTCCTTTAGGGGCCATCTTCTAACTTTTTTACCCATCTTCCTTCTTATAGGGCTAACCCACTGTCTTGTTGCAACTGCCTTACCCATAATTAGTAAACTCATAACTTCTTGTTACAACTAATTTAATTTAAATTATTTTCTTATTGCAACAAATTTACCCATAATTAACTCTTAGTTGCAACCACTTTGAGTAGAAATTTTTTTGATGAATTTCTAGGATCTTTTAGAATAACTGACTTCTTGTTGACCTTCTAGGGGTTTCTAGAATATTCTTGAGGGTCCTCCAAATTCACAAAGACATATCTCCTCAACCGTGAGGAACCATGTGACGTACCACATATCACATGTACTATCCATCTATGATAGACTTCCCTACAATTATACTTTCCTTATTGTCCATGTGACTTAATCAAATTCAGGTCCCATAACCACACCTCCGAGGACACATATAGACTACATCGAATGCACCCAACTCACTCACCATCAATCTCGATCATACACACGTCAATCAACTTTCCATCATATTTTCACCTCTCCAAGGGTTGATATCAATCTCTAAGGGTTGAAATGAATCTCTAAGGTTTGAAATCAATGACAACCAATTGTCCAAAACAACTTTCCAACAATCCCCCCCTTTGGCATTGATGACAACACCAACATTGATGGAAACACTAATGCTCCACCACTCATGCTCCCTCTATGACCATTGATCCTCATCAATGTTTCTCACTCATGCTACATGTACTATTCATATATAATAGTCTTCCCTGCAATTATACTATCCTTATTGTCCATATTCCTTAATCAACTTCAGGTCACATAACCACACCTCTGGGGATACATGTAGACTACATCAAATGAACCCAACTCACTCACCATCAATATCGATCATACAAATTTCAATCAATTATTCATCATCTCTAGACCTCTCCAATGGTTGACATCAATATCTAAGGGTTGACATCAATGTCTAAGTGTTGACATCAATAACAACAAACTGTCCAAACTAACTTTCCAACAATCTCCCCCTTTGGCATTGATGGAAAAAATAACATTGATGGTAACCCTGATGCTCCAATGCTCATGCTCCCCCTATGAATTTTTCTCCTCATCAATGTTTATCACTCTCCCCTTTTGACATCAATGGAAAAGCGCATCTCTCCTTGGGGATGCTCCCCATGTATTCATGCATCTGTTCTTTCTCTTTGTTTCCATGCCTTTGTTATTTCTTTCCTTCTTTGACAAAATATAACTCCCCCTTTCGATATGTCTCCCTCTATCTGCATGTTACTTATCTTCTTGTTTGGATCTATTTCTTTGATGATTTCTCTTCCCTTGACTTCTCTACAATATGTGTATCAATGTAAGGCTACCTATGTATGTTTCCTTTCCTCACTTTCAGTGTCGCTAATTGTCCATTGGTGCTTCCTCTTGTAACTCTCTGACATATATAAAAATAATTCAAAATTTGATTTCTACATTTACTTGTCATGTTCACTTGACCATACTGTTGAACAATATCCTACCAATGATATGGATTCTATTGGTGGTTTCTCTTTCCCTGTTCTATTGTTCCTTTCACTACTTTCCTTTTTGTGACCAATTGATTCCAATCGATTCCACCGATTCCAATTTTTAATACATTGTTATGCATCTTCTATAACCCATGCTTTTTGTACTTGCTAAACATATTATGAATCCATCTATGTCCATATGTCCATAAATCTACTCCTCAACTATCCAAAATCCTGACCCATCTATTATTGTACTTTCATAAAGGATTCACGACTGTAATTGATCATCACATACCAAATGTGTCCACTGCAAAACAAACTATGCATGTCTAGAACAACTTGTACTGAAGATATCTCTACCTGAATACAATCATAATTTTCTTCCTATGCAATTTCCAACTTACACCTGTGTGGGAACACTGCTTCCATAATCAAACAATCTATCATTCTGTACTTCACCTATCCGACTGCTCTGAATCTATCTATGCAAATACCTAAAAATGCTCGAAGGATGGTTCTATGATTTGTAGTAGCTACTGCACTGACTCCCCATGTTTATCATTCATATTCACTGGGATTCTCCAAGTCGAGTGGCTTAGAAAAATACCCACTCTGATGTTGAGTAATCTTCCTCTTCATATGTAGACTCATCATCTCTCTGAACTCTAACTTCTTTCTTTCTTCCTATGGATTGATCTTTCACTACAATTCCTGAAAGTGCAATCTCTTGAACTTGTTCTTTATTCACTTGCTCTTCTTTTCTTTCTCACGCTACTGCAAATCGTGTGATCTCTGGGACCTGTTTTTTATTCACATGTTCTTCTTGTTTTTCATTTCTTCTAAAAATCTTCATGTATCTGACATCTTCATTTTTCTCTATAAATTTGTCTTCATCTCGTACTATTTCCAATTTTGAGAGCATGACTTTTGGGTGTCCTTCGTTCATTTGATCTTCCTTTACCTATTCTTTTTTTATTTTCCAAACCTTCTTATATATGATATCAATTTTCTTTCTCAAGGAAGTATCCATCTTGCTTCTGCAATTGCGAGCTATCAGACCATAATTGTGGCATTTGTAACATTCAATATTGTGTGGATCCACATAAGTATTTCTTTTTTTGAACATTTCTTCCATAAGCCCTGCAATCTACAACTTTATGTCCAAAGTTAGTACAATAAAAAAAATAGCCATAAAATAAATTTACATACCTGGGAGTGAATGGTGTAATCCTTTTGAATTCATGCCTTGGCTGATCATGATAGAATATTATTTGTGGCTTGAATGTGGAGTATCTTCTTGAAGATATATCTTTATCATTTTTCTTAGATTCTAGTTGACCATGATTCCTTCCTTTGAGTACTTCAACATAACTCTTGCTCTTTTCTTCATTCTTCTTTTCTGGAATGCTTTTCTTCATTCTCTATTCTGGAATGCTTTTCTTCATTCTCTATTGTTGATGTTGATGTTTTTGTCTCTTCAACGTTCTTGCTGAGCTTGAATATTTTAACTCTCAATGTGACAACTTATTCTTCAAGCTTCTCAACCTCTTCTTTCTTCATCATTTGAATCTTCATGACTTCTTATGTTCGATTTCCTTCTTCAAGTTGTATCTTTAAGGAGATGATTTTTTTTTCAAGTCTTCTCTCTTCTTGACCAAATTATGCTTCAAGCGGATTTAGGTCCTTAGTTATTTCCTTCAGATGATCCATCAAAATATTTCTCTTTTCTCTACTTCCTTTCTTTCAGCTTCCAAATACTTTTTTTCTTCCATCTGACCTTTGCATGTTTCTTCAATCTTTCTAGCTTCTTCCAGCTGAGTTTTTAGATTCACGATGAACTGTTGGGCTTCTTTGAAAATTTCTTGAGAATTCTTCTTGGCTAATTGTTCCTCAAGACATTTGTTTTTCTTCCTTTCTTTCATCAATTCTTCCAAAGAGATGATTAATTGTTATTTAAAGTCTATTGTCCCTTCTTCTTAATCTTGTTCTTCTGAATCTCTGTGACATGATGAACATATTTCTTCTTGTTATGTGCTTGCACTTTCTTTAATAGAACTTGTCTCTATGTTCAGAGATTCCTCAAAGTAGAGATTATGTAGCTTATCCCAAAGTTCTTTAGTTGATGAACACTGCCCCACTTTGTCCTTTAATGAATTAGGTAATCCTTCTAAAATAAAATCCAATGCTATTTTGTTGTTTCTTTTCAATTCATTCTTGGTTGCAGTCTTTGGTTTCTTTGTAGCATTGTATCAAGTAACAACTAAGTTCCAAACATCACACCCTTATGCATGTAAAAATGTTTTCATTCTTTTGCTCCACATCTCATACTTCAGACCATTCTGACCATCGAATTGTGGTATTCCATTTATATACAAATTGTTTCTCTCCATGATCTTCCTTCTAGTGGTTAAACTATTTTTTTAAGGAACCTGTTCTGATTCCAATTGTTGGAATATTGAGCGGGAGGGGGGGGG
>CBVK0100740911.1:0-13548 GCA_900067695.1 Picea abies
GTCCGGAATCCAATGTGGACCGTATATTTAAGCACTCCTCCCTGAGCCGTCTAGATGAGCACCCATGTTATTACCGATTCCGGACCCCCCCGATTAAAAGAAGAATGGTCGGGGGGGTCCAGAATGCGCTATGCATCGTAAATCTTGGTGCCTGGATCAGAACCGTCAAGATGTGCAAGAAACATAAGCTGGGAGCGGAGAAATATGTACTTGGGGAAAAACTTAGGATATAAAGCATTTTATGGGCTTTTCCCAATTTTTCACATAGACACCACCAAGGGGACATCAACCAAACTATTCTTAGGCAAAGGGTACATGGTGTATCATTTTCATCAATCTGGTTACATGGGTGGTGAAACAAATGAAGCAACTAACCTACTTGCTAACCTGTCTTCCTAGGACAATTAACCCAGATTAAACTATTGGGTTAGGAAATTACTCTACCTAAGGGCTATCTGACCAAGATTAGACAGTCTGGTCAGATTTATTCACTAACCTAACCTAAGGGCTATCTGACTAGGATTAGACAGTCTGGTCAGATTTATTCACTAACCTAGCAACATTAAATTTAAAAGAACTTGGCCATGCTTGAAAGGTATGGCCAAGTCACTGTTATTGCATAGGCTTTTCTTTTAATTCTTTTATGCCCTCTTTTCTTTTTCTTTTCTCTTTTTTCTTCTTTCTTTTCTTTTTCCTTTTCTTTTTCTTTGTCCTTTTTTCTTTTCTTTTCTTTTTTCTTTTCTTTTTTCTTACATCATTTGCAAAATGAAAAATCAATTGTCAATAAAAGCACTAGATACAAATAATATCCATAATATCCAAGTCATCAGTTGATTCCCATAATTTATGGGGTGATAACAGCGGCTCCACCTGGGGATGGTACTTGCCCTGTTAAGTGCCAAGAATCCAGTTTCCTGTCATTCTGAACATATCTTCCTAGTAGCCTTCGTTGGTCTTATTCTCAGGAAATTTTTGAAAAACAGTGATCAGCAGCTTAGGGCCTTCTCTTCGGGCTTCAACCAACTGACTAATGTTCTTCACTCAGAAAATGCAAGTAAAAACTGAAGATTAAAATGTCGGGGGGGTTGGGGCTGGGGCGATGTCGGGCATCGCCAGCCTCCATGGCCAAGCCTAGAGACATCCAAATTTCGAAGTTCATATTCAGTCCAACTTATAATATGTGGCACTCCTCATAGGGAACTTATGGAATAGATATGGCAGCTTATGGAATCCAAATGGGTCGTGTGAAACAAGACTGTGAGCATGTTAGATAGTGGGTACAATTTCAGGTTTAATATCCCGCTAGTATTGATATATGTCCACATCAGCCAATTTCAATATTTTGGATTCATTTAATAATCACCCTAGGCTAAGGCGGTTTATAAGGAACACTGAATGGATCTCTTGAATTATATGCCACCTCATGCAAATAAGTTATCATCATACCAGAGTAGCTAAATCTTTCACTACCATTCGATTGAAGGTGATCTTAAAAATATCTACATTAGAGCTATGGATATTGATGGCTCTGGGATCAAAATGTTGAGTGTGGATCTTGGATTTCAGGCCCTCGTAATGTAAATATGTAGTTTTTTAAAATACCAAAGATTTGGTCGGTCTCGATATGGAACAGTCCAAATGTAAGCCAGAATCCAAGACGTTTAAGAATAGTGTAACAATCAAATATTAAAATCCTTATTAATTATGCTATTAAAATCCTTCTTGTCTAATGTTGATATCTGGACCGACCTTCAGAAAAGCAATGGAAAGCCACAGATCTCAATCATGGATGAAGGTGGAGCCATTAATTGAGAAAATAACTTAAAAATTCATTAATGGAGAATAGAGTTAAATATAATAATAACTTGATATATCATTGATACACTGAACACAAAAAGCGATGATAATTTATGCACAAGCAAAGTAAATATTAAAAGCGATGATAAATTTTAGTTTTAGTCAGTAGGGTGGTAGGTTGGTATCGGTTTAGTACCTTCTACTTATTAATTCAAATTCAGTGCGTACTTTTGGGAGACCTTAATCCTAGTTTTATGTAGGTCAAATCCTATGGGTATTTCCTGACACCTCAACACTCTTTGGAGATTCAACGTGTGGGTATTTTTGTGACACCCAAACCCTCTTTGGAGCTATGAAGGAAAAAAACAAATCCTCTTAATATTGAAGGTGATTGTGAAAGTCATTTTGACATGTTTCTGGTTCACATCACAAACTGAAGAAGTGGGCACATCTTCAAGTTGAAGGTGATTGTGAAAATGAGTATGGGCACATCTTCAAGTTGAAGGTGATTGTGAAAATGAGTATATTATTGTGAAGGTGATAAAATTAGAGAGAAACAACCATAGCACATGACTATATACACAAATAAAAATTTCTATTAAAAATATTATACACAATTTTTAGACCCCCCCCCCCTTAGCCGCGGGGGGGCTGGGGCAATTTTTAGCCCCCCCCCCCCCTTAGCCGCGGGGGGGCTGGGGCGATGCCGGGCATCGCTAGCCTCCATGGCCAAGCCCCGGGCTCTAATTTCAAAGGAAAAATATGTTTACAAACACTCTTACCCATGCATTACGTGTCAGAACAGTTTGGGTTAATTTCTTTGACATTTTTTATGGCAGGATACCTTTTGGTGGCTATAAAATGAGTGGCACCGAAAGAGAGAAGGGTATCTACAGTATCAAAAATTACTTACAGGTTTAGATGTGATGCCATAACCGTGAGTGAATGCTTCTCGTCTTTCATCATTCTCAATTACACCAACAATTCTTTTCTCCAGAAACTCGTCACAACCTTACTTAATGGTAACGAATTCTAACACAACTCTTAAACGACGAGGAACAATAACGCCAGTTTACACGATTCTCTAAACAATGACGAACATGACCCAATTAAGAACTAATTACGGTTAACATACGTACTAACACATATATCACAATGTGCATCACTCAGGCTTGGATTTGCTTTGTGTCTTTGTATGTTAAAAAACCTTCAGGTTGCATAAGACTTTCCCTGTCTTTGTGTAAGGAATTTGTGAAAGTTCAAATGCCATATAAAGTTGAGGAAAATGTCATTTTAGTGGTCAAACTTTGTTGGAATCCAACCAATGCCATATAATTTTATAAATGAGAAGTGTGTAAGGCATTTGATAAAGAGGACTTAATGGGCATTTTTGTAGGCAACCTTCGTTATAATACAAGGAGAGAAAGCTGTAAAATCTCAGTGTTTGTAAACAAAGTAACCACACTAATTTGGTGTTTCCTTTATCTTGGTTCAGGGTAAGGGTATGCTGTTTGTAAATAAAGTAACCTTGTTTTCTCTTGCTTCATGGTATGCTAATTATGAATTATCTAACATTTATTATAGTGAAAACAAAGTAAGCACACTAATTTGGTGTTTTCCTTCAGACTATGCTAGTTATGAATTATCTCACATTTACTACAGTGAGATAATTACTAGAAGTATTCCTCTTTTCTAGGTTTATTAATTTTCCTTTTGACAAAGGCTTTGCCTAACCATGGATTTACTATTTTTATTAATTGTTTTAATAGAGTAATTTAAGTAATTAAAATGATGGCTTGCTTCCTCTTTAGAGGAAGGAGTCAAAATTCGAGAAATCCTCTTGTATCAAATTTATCATCAATACTGTACAGAGAGATATAGATTAAATAAAAAAAGTAATCTATATACATCCCATTATACAACAAATGGTGTTGTAGGAATTGGAAGCTCCATGCATACATTAATCACAATAGTTATAGAAGACATGTAAGGTTAATTATTCAGAATACAATCTGTATATTTATATTTATATATTAGAATCATTGCAGAATGATCCGATCGGAGCAAAATAGGAAATTGGGGGAAGGGGAAAGACATATCAGCTAGCTACAGCTTTACCTGGATCTCATAACAACAACATAATGAAAAGCATTTGCTTGCAATTATCTATTGTTCTCTGTTGCACCTGGGGCTTGGCCATGGAGGCTGGCGATGCTCAGCATCGCCCCAGCCCCCCCGGTTTTGGATTTGTTCTCGGGTTCAGGTAAGAATTATGATCTAATATTTATGAAATCATACTTCAATCTTAGATTATTTTTAATTTATCTTTTTACAGTATCTAACTTCATTATTTATTTTGTATTTGGTGATTAAGTACAACATTAGCATCTTGCCTACAGAAAGGAAGGAATTGTATAGCCATTGAAAGTGACCCAATACAATGCAGTTTTATTCAACAAAGAATTAATGCTATTCCAGCTCTTCCAGATGAAATGCAAGAAGTTGGCTTGAGGAAAGGAAATTTTACTGAATCAAAGGTGGAAAAATTGTCAAAGGAACCTCAAGTACCATTAGGAGGAATGATTGGAAATGATCGCTTTGGAGAACTTGCAGATATCAAAGAACCAATGGAAGAACAAAATGATACAATGGAAGCACAAAATGACGTTGAAGAAGAAGATTGTGTGTCTGTTGAGCATGATGAATTTGGGATATATGATATTGTTGATTAGTTTAAAGATGGTTTTGAAGACGATGCTCGATTTTGCAAATTTTTGACGAGTTATAACTGTAATGATTTGACTTTCATATTTGAAAATAAGAATAAAGATGTATCTCTTTTTGTTTTCTGATGAATCTTTTTTATTGTTTCCTTTTTCGTTTTATTTGTATGTGAATCAATATACATTGGAAAATTTTATTAAATGTTGTCATTTTTTTACTTCAAATGTATGAAAATATGAAAGAAAATGATATTTTTTTATAAAATTTAGACCTTTTTTGTTCAATTATGTCCATAAAAATGCTTTATTTGACATGTTATTTTAAGGAATATGTACCAAAATGTATGGGTCTTTTATGAATATTTCAAGTTGGTAATATGTACCAACAAGGAGGTCTCATACACCAATTTGGTGTGCTAACTTGGACTTGACCTTAAAAATAGATTATTATTATTATTAGTATTCATGAACCTCGACAAGGCATCTCCTTCAACTAATGGTGATACTTTTTCTTCTCTTTTGTCCAACTATTTTGAATAAACCTGTTTAGGTTCTCTTTCAATCTTTTCTCCTGCATAGGTTATCTTTCAAACTTTTCTTCAACATTATAGTTGAGGAGGAGCGCACTTGGAATGCAAAGAGTCAGAAGACGACAACGACAACATTGCCAAAGTGGTTTCTCGGTGGGAATTCTTCTTCTATCCAACTATTTTGAATAAACCTGCATAGGTTCTCTTTCAATCTTTTCTTAAATAGTACAATTGAAGAAGACAAGACTTGGAATGCAAAGAGACATAGGCGACAACGACAAAATTGCCAAAGTTGTTTCCCATGGGGAAAGGTCATGCAAAGGGAAGGGAAGGGTTGTTGTGTTAATAAAAAATGCATTATTAGAAGAGTGGGAAAGTATTAACTTAGAACAAAATTCTAAGGATGTGATAAGTTCTACACCTATTACAAATGGGCATAATTAATGATCTTTTAACCTTAAATCCTAATCTGATAGCTAGGTATTGAAGACGCTGGCATATTCTGTCATCCTCCCAAATCAATGAGTCAAATTTATTGTTCATAACATTTTTGAATTTATGAATGCATGCCTTAACATGTTTACTTTTTTACATTTACCTAATCACATTATAAAATTAGTGTAAGGATATATAATTGCCAAGTTTAAATGATTAAGAAAGATAAAAAAATTAATATCTGTTCAAGCCACTTTTATATGATTAAAAAACAATGCACATGTTGCACAAGTTTCAGGTTCAGACACACATACTTTTTATAAAGTGTAAACCATGGCATATACCTAAACGCCCATGTTTTGCATCTAAACCGTCTGATGCCGTGCGTTCCATTTAAAGGCATAATGCTGCCCACTACCTACGCTCAACTCATTACCAACGTTTTGTTTCATATTGGAGCATGCATTCCTTTATGAAATGTGAACCATCTCATTACCTCCTTAATTACCTCTTCATTTAACATTTAATACCTCCTCAATTACCTCTTCATTTAACATTTAACTGTTGAGTTTTAGCATTTACCTTGGATGTGACAAATTGTGAAGCAAGAAATGCAGAGAGAAAGAATAGGACAGAAAACAGTATATTAGAATATAACAAGAGTACAAAACGAGTACATGAAGAAGTTAATGAAGAAGCTAATGAAGAAACTACTATGCAAAGGGAAATAGCTGAGCTAAATAGGCTCAAGCAAATCAAGAATAGAAAGTACAACTGGTAGTGTACAGTCAGCCTGTTGAGGTTACATTATATTTAACACTCCCTCTTAAAATCAACAGTTACAATCATCAGCATTGATTATGCCTAAGTGTTGTCTCTGAAAATCAAAAACTGACTTTCCTAGTGGCTTTGTAAAGATATCAGCAAGCTGATCTCGAGAACCACATAATTGTAGTGCAATATCACCATTATTGACTAGCTCGCATATGAAATGAAAACGAGTGTCAATGTGTTTGCTTTTCTTGTGAAACACATGATTTTTGGATAGTTCAATTTCTAAAGTATTGTCACAAAAAATAGGGGTTGGATCATTTTCTGTATGTGACATATATTTCAATATTCTTCTCAGCCACACAGCTTGACAGGAAGCTGAGGTAGCAGCGACATACTCTACCTCTGCAGAAGATATTGAAACAATTGGCTGCTTCTTTGATGCCCATGAGATCAGGTTTGTGCTCAGTTGAAAAACATGTCCAGATGTGCTTTTCCTATCATCTAGGCTGCCTGCAAAATCACTGTTTGTGTAACCAGAAAGTTGATTACTATCGGATTTATTGTACCATAAGCCAAAATTGAGAGTTCCTGCAACATATCTCAGAATTCGTTTTTCCATTTTCCAATGAGAATCTTTGGAGGATTCCATGAATCTGGAAACAAGGCTGGCTGCATACATAATGTCAGGCCTAGTTGTTGTAAGATACAACAAACTGCCTACTAAAATTTTGTACAGGGTAGAGTCCACTATAGGACCTTCATCATTGTTGCTCAATTTTGTGCCTAGTGGTATGGGGGTTTCTGCTGGATTGCATTCTTCCATGCGAAATCTTTTGATGATGTCTGTTGCATACGTTTTCTGACAGACAAAGATGCCTTTGGTTGATTGATCAACCTCAATCCCTAAAAAATATTTCATTATGCCAAGATCTATCATCTCAAACTCAGATTACATGGCATGTTTAAAATTTGTTAACTCAAGATTTCCAGTATAGATCATGTCATCAACATATAAACATACAATCAAAATTTTACTGTACTGATCTGTTTCGATGTAAAGACTTGGCTCATTTTGACTTCTGCTGATACCACTTTGGATCAGGTAAGTGTCAATTCTGTTGTACCAAGCTCTTGGAGCTTGCTTTAAGCCATACATGGCGTTCTTCAATCGATATACTTTGGCTGGGTGCTCTTGGACTTCAAATCCAGGTGGTTGATCGACATAAACTTCTTCTTCTAAAAAACCATTTAAGAATGCTGACTTGACATCCATCTGGTATACTTGCCATTTGTGTTGGGCTGCTATGGCCAATAGAGTCCTTACAGTGCCTAATCTTGCTATTGGAGCAAAAGTTTCACCATAATCCGTACCAGGTTGTTGTGAGAATCCTTTGGCAACAAGTCTTTCCTTGTGTTTTTTGATCTGTCCTTTTTCATTGAGTTTAGTTTTGTAAACCCACTTGACACCAATACTCTTCTTGTGACTTGGCAAATCAACAAGATCCCATGTCTTGTTCTTCTCAATGGAGTCAATTTTTTGGTTCATGGCTTGAACCCAATGTGGCTCCTTAGTTGCATCCTTAAAAGATGTAGGTTGACATGACATTAAAGAAAAAAGGTTGTGTTGTTCAAAGTCATCCAAATGCTGATGGATTTCTCTCAAACTTCGAGTTCTCTAGTTTTGTGGTTTAGAGAATGATTCTCTGCTGGAAGTTGAGTTATCCTGAGAATTTTCAGGTTGTTTTTGTACCTGCAATCTTGGAAGAATAGTTTGAGGTACTTGTTGTCCTGAATTTTCTGCATTTTCAGAACTTGGCAGCAATGGATTTTGACTGTCCATTTGTTGATTTTCTGAATCATTCCAGAATTGATTTTCTAGAAATTGTACATCTCTGCAAAGAATTAGTTTCTTGGTTATTGGATTGTAAAGCCTGTAAGCTTTATATGTTTCACTATATCCAGTGAAAATACATTTCTCACTTTTGTCATCAAGTTTCTTCCTTAATTCAGAAGGTATGTGAGCATATGCTATGCATCTGAATGTCCTTAGATGTTCAACATTGAGCTTTGTCCCACTCCATGCTTCTTGAGGGACTTTTAGCTTTAGTTTGGTGGTTGGAGATCTATTAAGAAGATAAACTGAGCATGCTACTACTTCAGCCTAAAAAATATTTGACAAACTTTTCTCTTTGAGAAGTGTTCTTGCCATATTCATTATTGTCTGATTTTTCCTTTCAGCCACTCCATTCTGTTGTGGAGTATACATGGCTGTTGTTCGCATGATAATGCCTTGTGATTTGAAAAAAATTGCAAATTCTCTGGAGTTGTATTCTCCTCCTCCATCTGACCTAAGTGCTTTGATATATTTTCCACTCTGTTTTTCAGCTTCTGCATTGAATTCTTTGAATTTTGCAAAAGTTTCAGACTTGTGTCTGAGAAAATAGATCCATATTTTTTCGCTGAAATCATCAATAAATGTTAGAAAGTAAAAACTACCACCTATTGACTCTGTTTGCATTGGTCCACAGAGGTCAGTGTGAACAAGTTCAAGATGTTGTTTGGCTTGATTGGAAGATTGTGGGAAACTAGTTCTCTTATGTTTTCCAAGTATGCAAGACTCACATGGGGGAATTTTCTCTTTAAAGATGGGAAGACCTTTGACCATGTAGTGCTTCTGAAGAAGATTTAGACTCTTAAATGGTAGATGTCCAAATATTGTATGCCAAACCATTGTTTCATTCAGGGTTGATGCACTTTGTGCATATGGTTGACTTAGATTTGCAGTTATGAGGGTAAGGGGAAACATCCTATTTGGAGTCATATGGATTTTAGAAATTAATTTTCTGTTGGGGTGTTTGTCGTATATTTTGCAAGATGCTCCCTCAAAAAGTACCTTATAGCCATGTTCAATGAGCTGTCCTACACTTAGCAAATTATGTTTCAGATCTGGAACATGATAGACATTGTTTATGTCTTTCTTTACATTATGTTTAGTAAGAATAGGAACAGTGCCTTTTCCTTGAACTTTGACTAAGTAATCATTTCCAAGTGTAATATCATATGAGATTGAAGAATCAATGCATGAAAGTAAATCTTTGTTACATGTCATGTGATTTCTACATCCACTGTCTAGTAACCAGAGATCTTTAGGTTGTTGTTCAGTCTTGTGGCATGAAAGAAACATACCTCCTGAGTTTTCTCCTGTGTGATTTGACACATGTGCTCTGGCTGAGAGTTGATCTTCTTGCTTCTTTCTACATTCAGATTCATAGTGCCCATACTTTTTGCAGTAATAGCATTGTATGTTTGTTTTGTCATTTGTTCTTCTCCCGCTGCCTCTTTGAGGATGGAAATTAAGATGTTGAGTTTGTTGTTGTTGTCTTTAACCTTGGAAATTTTGATTCAGATATTGTTGTCTGTTACCTCCACTGGAGTGAGGGTGACTTTGATTTCTCCCTCTTCCTTGGTGACCTCTGCTTCTTCCTCTACCTATCCCTTTGCTGAAGGAGAATTGAGTTTTGAAAGCATTGGAGATTGACTCATCTGTGAGATGTAGTCTGGTCTCATGTGTCACCAGAGAACCAATTAATTCATCTGTTGAAAAACATGACAGATCCTTGGATTCAAGGATTACTGTTAAAACCATTTCGAATTTCTTTGGTAAACTTCTGAGGATTTTCTCAACAGTGCGTTGATCAGTGAGGGTTTCACCAGTCAGTCTGATCTAGTTTACGATACCCATGACTGATGCAGGAGCATCGCCAACTCATCAAGCGAGCCAACACATCAAGCGGAGATCAGCTGGATAAACAAACCCAAATTTTTGAAGCACTTTGGGATTATAGCGCAAGTCTTTAATGAACCATTTATGAAGGCGCATTTGCATATTGTATTGGACCTTGAGCCTTTAAGCTCTTGTCCTTTGGTAGATAGGATGCATTTAATCTAGTTAATGTTGGTAGATAGGATTTTTAAGTCTAGATTTGATAGTTTAGAGTCCGAGAGGGAAAACGGATATAGACACCCTCATTGTACCATTGTAACATAATAGTAGTGGAAGCATTCAGGAGAAGAGAAGAGCAAGCAGAGAATAGCGTATGAAGAACACCCATGTAGAAGCATTTGAATTTATAGAAGGAAGCTTTGATTCAAACTCATGGTTTGTGTTGTTTTCTCTGTGTATTGATGTTATGCTCATGAATGTTTGCTTTCCTGTCATGCATTTGTTTTATATGCTGTGCATGTGATTTCATGGTTCAACCTGAAGTCTGAAGGGGAGATGGAATAAGTTTCAATTGTTTCTCTATCTGAGCCAAGAGATTCCTGCAAAGTGTGCAGTTGAAACCATCCGTAAAGAGTGTGTGGTTGGAGGCTCAAGTAGTTTAACTCTTGTCCTTATTCACTCAGAAGTGAAAGTGGGTTGTTGAAGCCATGCAAGGAGTGCACAGGCTGAAGAGGAAGTCTTAGTCATGAATCTGAGCAAGGAAATCAAGGACTAATGCTGTAGGCGTGTGCAGAGTCGAAGAAGTTTGAACACTTGAAGTGTTTACAGGGTTGACGCAAGGAGTGTGTGCAAGTCCCTCTGAAAGAATCAGAGTGGAAAATCTCAGGAGGTATAGCACCTTCATGATATCGTCGAAGGAGAGCACCGGGTTCTTTCGCCGTGAAATGTTTCAGGCAAGAGTTGCAAGTGTGTGCACAGAGATCTCTTTTTCCTAAGAGGTTGTGGAAGTTGAAGAAAGATCAGGAGGAGCAAGGCCTTCGAAATTATCGAAATACTGCACAGGAGATTTCCGTGCCAAGAAGTCCTCAAGAAGGGAGGAAAGGAATCGATGGTCAGGATTCGCAGAGGAAATTCGTGAAATCCCGTCAGCCGTTAGATCTCGGGAAGTTGCGCAGGGTTTAAGTCCTAGTGTGAAAAAGAGGAGTCCCAGAGGAGTCTTCGGGATATTAGAGTCATCGGGGTTTTGTTGAGAAAGAGAATCGATACCTTGTGAGTTTCGAAATACCGACAAAGAATCCTAGCCGCTGATCTCGACAGGACATGCGTCATACATCAGGACAAGAGTCGAGATTTAACCCATCGGGGATTCTAGGAGGGAAGGAATCATTGCATCAGGAATCACAATTTCGTGATATCCCGATGGGAGCTTGGAACCATCCATCGACGAGGACGCATGGCATGAGATCCTGAAGAGTCGGAGTTTGGAGGCATCGGAGTTTTCGGAGGCAAGAAACTCTTGTATGTAGGAATCGCGATCCGCGATTTCCTGATAGGATCAGAGCCGTCCAACAACAGGGACACATGGAAGAAGATCCCAAGGAGTCGGGGATCGAGGAATCAAGGTTTTCGAAGACAGGGAACTCGCACAACTGGAATTCGCGATACGCGATTTTCCAACCACTATAGGAGTGTGGGCCATAGGTGCTCGAGCAGAGGACAGGTGGCATTGGCATATCGGGAGTTGGAAGCCTAAGGACTTGGTGTCGCGAGTAGCGAAGTCGCGATAGTGCGAGGCTGCGATAGAGCAGAAGTATCGATAAGGTGGGAGAAGGTCAGCGTTGACTGAGGCATCGAGTCTCGGGGATCCGAGGGTGTAGCACCCGACTGTTGGACTCGCGAAGTCGCGAGTTTCGATCCTTCGAAAGTAAAGAAGGGAGGATCGAGGAGAAAAGAATCTGTGGGTGAGAAAGCTTCTCGATAGGGAATCTGAAGAACCTTGGAGTTCTTCGGGTCAAGAACGTAAGAAGGTCCTGTGGGAGCGAACGTGCCCTGGGTGGCGTGTTTGCGTCAGAGTGGTATCAGAGCGAGAAAGATTTCTTTGCTTTCTGTAGCAGAGAAGAAGAGAAAATTTCACCATGCCGCCAAGGAGAGAAAGACAATCGCTCGATCCAGAGGATAGGGGGAACCAGAGAGGAAGAGGGAGACAAGCACATAATCCAGAAATGGAGAGGCAGATACGTGATCTCCGAGCGAGACTAGAAGATATGGAAGCAGCGCAGAGACGCACAGCCAGTGCTGGAGATCTAAGTGACTCCGAAGGTGAAGTTAAAGTCGAACAATAAGGAGAAGTTCCAGCCAAAGATGCAGCCAATGAACGATTAATTAAGGCCATTGCCCAGATGAGTTCAAAAACAAAGATGGACATTCCAGCTTATGAAGGGAATCTGGATGCAGAAGAGCTTCTAGATTGGATTAGAGCTCTTGACACCTACTTCAATTATGAGGATATCGAAGAGGATAAGAAGGTTAGACATGCTGTCACACGATTGAAGGGACACGCAGCATTATGGTGGGACAAACTACAAGCAGATAGACGTTCCAAAGGCAAGAAAAATATTAAAAGCTGGGATCAAATGATTGCGAAGATGAAGGCAAAGTTCATCCCAAGGGATTATCAAATCACACTATTCAGGAGAATGCAGAACCTGAGACAGAAGTTGATGACAGTGAAGGAGTATACTGAGGAATTCTACAAGCTAAATATCAGGGCAGGTCATCGGGAGAGCGATGATGAAAAAGTTTCCAGGTATATGAATGGCTTGAGATATGATATACAGGACGAGATGAGTATGACGACCATCAGAACGGTGGAGGATACCTATTAGATGGAGTTGAAAGATGAAGAGAAGCTGAGTTGTAAGCCAGGACAACGAGGCTGAGGTAGGAGCCAACCCAAAGGTAAGGAAGTTGCCCAAGATAGGTTCCAGAAATCCAAGGACGATTGAAAAAAGCCTCAGAATAGAACGAAAAGAGGTGGAAGTTCATAGCGAGGCCAACACGTTGAACATCGAAGGAAGCATACAAAATAGGGCGGAGGATACGCTGATAATAACACATTTCCTTGTACCAAAGGTAGAGGAAGAGGCAGAGGTGGAGTCATCACATGCTTCACGTGTGGAAAGAATGGACACAAGGCAGTTGACTGTCCAGATAAGAAGAAGGATGGAGGAGAAGCTCACATCGCCGAGGCACAGAGGCGAGATGCTGAAGCAGAAGACGCAGAAGATAGAAGGTCATTAATGATGCGTAAGGTTCTCTTAACACCCAAGAAGGAGGTGGAGGACACAACTCAAAGAAACCGACTTTTAAAAACCACATGCAAGACCAAAGATAGGAAATGCAAGGTTATCGTGGATAGCGATAACACAGATAATCTCGTTTCAACCGAGATGGTCGAAAAGCTGGAGTTGGAGACGACTAATCACCCGAGTCCATACAAAGTCTCATGGCTACAGAAGGGACATCAGGTAAGTGTCACCAAACAGTGCTTAGTTGACATCAAGAT
>CBVK0100740936.1:0-14223 GCA_900067695.1 Picea abies
TCATCTTCAAAAATTCATTTTTCCTCAACCATGAGGATCCACATGACGTGCCACATACCACCAAAAACAACATGATGTATACTATCGATTCATGGGTGTTTTATATGCATGTGCATTGTCCTTCATGTCCAAATACCTTTATCAATCTTGTGGTCCAAAACCCATGACTAGGGTTGACATCAATGACAACAACCAATCTTCCAACAAGTTTGTCTTTCAGTTCAACATATCATCCTCAGACAAACATATCGACTAAGGTAGTGAATCAAAGTTTAAAGAATTTGTTAAGGAGTTTGGTCACTGAACATAACAGTCAGTGGGATCAAATTCTTCCCCAAGTAGAGTTTGCATATAATGACTCATCGAATAAGAGTCCTGGTAAGAGTCCATTATATATAGTATATGGGATGCATCCAAGAGGAGTTTCAGAATTGAGATATTTGGGATGAGATAAATTCTAAAGTGCAGGAGCAACGGATTTTGCTGCAAAAATGCAGAAGTTGCATGATCTAATTAAAGGACAACTACATGATAACATCTAGAGATACAAGAGCCAAATAGACCAGAAAACAGGAGAGGTTAATTTTGAAATTGGAGATCAGGTCTTGGAACACCTAAGGAAGGAAATATTTCCAAATGGGAAATATAACAAGATGAAGATGAAAAAGATAGGACCTTGTAATATCCTCCGAAAATTTGATGCAAATACTTATGAGATTGAATTGCCAGAGGACATTGGAATATCGCCAATATTCAATGTAGCATACTTATACCCTTACAAGATGGATGATACATAAGGGACAGATGATTGAGAGGATATTCAATGGAAGTGACAGATGCCCATAGCAGAGAAACCACATATAGATAAGATTTTGGGTCAGAGGATTTCTTAGAAGAGTAGGATAAAAGTTTATTATGAGTATCTAGTTAAGTGGAAAGATCATCCAGCAGAAGATGCTAGTTGGATAATTGAAACTGATATCCAGAAACATGGAAAGAGAGTGGAGGATCTCATGGATAGGAGTCCATGGATATTTTTTTCCAAAGGAGTATGATGCAAGAGCATCACCATCAACTTTCAATGAGGTCAAGTGGAGGAAAACTAAGCATTCAATGTGTGCATTCAAACTGGTTTGGATTCCAAGGAGAGTGTGTAACTTTAATATTTTGAAAGTATTGTAATTAAAGATCTCATAAGATCTCGAAGCTTGAGCCATTGTATGAGCTCCATGATATTTTAATTGCTTTAATTACTTGTAGGATTGTACAGATTTTGAGCATCAACTCATATCTAGATTGTAATGTCTCATTTATTGTAATAAGCCTTAGTGGTAGGATGCTTAATTGTGATATGAAATAACTAAGATAATCTGGATGGAAGGCTCGAGAAGTCCCCTCATGTATAAATATATGTAATCTATGCCCAAAAGAGGTTTCTTAGGTTATTGTGATTTCTACTGAACAGAGTTGTTGTTATTTTTCTAAGAGCTACTGGAACTCTTGTAAATGCTTTGCTAAAGGAATATAATATAGGAGAATTGGTTCCAATGTTTGAGCTTGCTTATCTATGAGCTATTTGAGTAATGTTATGTTATCTATTTTTTTGTGTTTATATCGTTGTGTGTGTATTTCATGGTTGAATGAATGGACCTTTGATGTTCTGTAAGTTTCAATTGTTTCTTTTCTAAAATCTTGGTTCAAGGAGTGCACAATTCCCACACAAGGAGTGCGAAGGCGAATTCACTTTCAGACTCAATAGCTCAGGAGAGATAGTGTGAATTTTGTAGAGTGAGTTCAAGGAGTGCACATGTACTCATTTGAGTATAAATCTCGAAGGATAGTCTCGTGCAATGTGTTCACAGGGCCAACACTTAGTGAAGTGTTGAAAAATTCTCAAGGAAAATGAGCGCAAGGAGTGCGCACAATATTTTCACAAGGCTCAAGTTTAAAGGAGAGAAGCACCATACATGCGCCAAGGTTCGAGTCACTTAGAGTGACAAATCTTAGGAAAAATAGCAAGTAAAATTCCTTAGAGGAAGAATCATTTTCATTTCGAGGTTGAGTGGATGAGATCCACTCAAGGAGGATTCATATATTTCACAGCCGTTAGATATGAGAAAGGAGCACGATCATTAACCTACTAACTCCTTCGAACTTCGTTGCTCTTATATTTTTTAGGTGTGTGTTGTGGGGGAGGAAAATGTTGCAAAGCCTGTAGTGCATCTTGGTCATCAGTTATAAGTACATGTGTCTGTAGATCGATCATGGTTTAGAAATTCGCTGCTCTGGAGAATTTGAAGTGTTGTTGCAAGAGCATGCAAAAACCCCAAAGCTATGAATCTCAAAGTAGATCCTGACCGTTGGCGCTAGGTGTACGTGTCGACAGATCAGAGGATTTTAGAGTTCGACACTCTTAAATATCTGGGGTGTAATTTGTTCTGGGTCAAAAATCCCCAAATGTCAAAGTCCATCTCAACCATCTATTGGCGAGGACGCATGCAACATTGATCAAAAACCGTCATGTGTTTGGAGTTCAATACTCTGAAAGGTTTTTGGTGAAATATGTGAAAAGCTCTGAAGCCCAGAGCCTGGAGTAAACGTAGGTCGTCGATCAGAGGAAAATGTTAGTCATCCAATCAGTAACTTTACAGTTTGCATATTTCAAGGAATTGCACATTTAAACAAGGAAGAATCCCGAAGCCTGGATTCCCAAAATTTCTGTGAACCGTAGATCACGACACGTAGCGTGAGATTTTGATCCCCTCCTTTGTTCGGCTATTCACAAATTCAACGTTTAGGAGGATTTTTGTGTGTTGTAGTTAGAACTCCCAAAGCCCAGAGCTCTGAAGTGTCAGAGTTCCTACTAGTTAAAGAGATTAGCCCATGATTTTGGCCTGAGGTCATGTGGATTTCTCTATTGACGTGATAAGACCTTCGCTCACATAAATTTGCGCACAGGGAAAAGAGAAAAGGCTTGTGGTAGAGTATTTTGAGGGTTCAACAAGATCCTGTAAGATAATTCAGCTCCCTTAAGTGAACAACCCTATACCTAGAGGTTGCACAAATCCCAGGAGTGGTGGGGCTTTGCATCACCTTTCCATGCCATGCCTTTCCTTTCCATGCCTTTCCTTGTCTTTGCAAGCCATGCCTTGTCTTCCCATGCCATGCCATGCCATTCCTTGTCATGCCTCTCCTTGTCATGCCATTCCATGCCTTACATTACCTTCACTTACCATGCCATGCCTTGCCATTGCATTCCTTTGCATGTCATGCCATGCCTTGCCTTTCCTTTCCTTTCCTTTCCTTGCCATGCCTTGGAAATTTTTTATTGCCACATATTGTTGTACAAGTGTTTTAAATATGTCCCTACCCTCTCAACCCTTAATTTCTTCAATGTATTCTTGTTTACCATGTCAATATTTGGCTTCTTATAGTAACAATTCTTATATCCTAATGAATAATTCAATTTGATATTTTCTTTTGTTGTTAAAACAACAAGTTTTGAAAACTGAGGATTTATGATATACCCCTATTGATAAAGAAACAAGTGATGAAAACTAAGTTTTTATGATAATTTGGTCTCTCTAGCTTCAAATGGACAGAGATTTGATCAATATGGTATAAATATGCAATTATTTCAAAATCATAAATCAATTAGCTCTCACCAATTCTTTTCTTACCAATTATTTCAAAATCATAAATCAAATAGCTCCCACCTTTCCATGCCATGCCATTCCTTTCCTTGCCATTCCATTTCATGACTTTTCATACCTTTCCTTGCCATGCCTTTCCATGTCTAGCCTTACAAGGTGTTAAATTGTCAAACATATGTAATAAGCACTGAGAAAAACCTTAGTTTTAGAGATCCTCCATTAAATGATTTTTTGGGCAACACAATGATAGCTGAGGGGTCCCACTAGCTGAAGCCCAATGCCTTGAATCCAATGCAACTGATGGTTCTTCCATCTAAGTCTCGGTTTGAGTTTTACATTGAGTTACAACTCGCCTCCTCAAGCCATTCAAGGAAATGTTGGCAATTTGGTCTAGGGGCATAAAATCCAAACTAAGCAGCATAATGAAGTTTTGTAAGCTCTTGCATGTCTGTTTGGCCAAGGCCCATGCAACCACACTTCCCACAATTTCCCGACGCAATGTTCTTGAAAATCAACCTCTTGTTCAGAAATTGCACTATGCCTCATTGAGAAAAACCCTAGTTTCAAAGATCCTCCATCAAATGCTTTTATGGGAAACAAAATGATAGTGGAGGGGCCCCACTAGCTGAAACTCGATGCCTCAGATCCAATGCAACTAACAGTTCATCGATCTGATTCCTAGTTTGATTTTTATCGTGACTTGCAACTCGCCTCCTCAAGCCATTCAGGGACATGTTGACAATTTGCTCCAGGGGCATGCAATCCAAATCGACCAGCATAACTGAGTTTTGTAAGCTCCAGAACATAAATTTCAAGCTATTCATTAGCCACTTATGATGTATAGGTGCAAAAAGTCAAGCTAGTCATTACCCACATGAAAAATGGAAGGTATCAAAAAAGAGAAAAGGATTTAATAAAAATTGAAGGAATATCAAAGAAAACCAGAGTGATAAGTAAGTCTATCATTATGTCAAACAAATCTAAGAAGTAGGTCTCAAAACTCACAAAAGATTTGTAAAAGAGGTGATATCTCCCTTAGAAGGATATATGTGTTATAACCCTATATTTCATAGGATCAACTAGTGACTGGAGATTTTACTCTTGATGTAGTTTGGTTGGAAATAATATTTTATTTTTTGCAAATTGTTTTCATAAAGAAAAGAAAAGAAAGAAAATAAAAGAAAAATAATAAAAGAGGGCATAAAATAAAATGGATAAAAGCCCCATGAAATAATGATGACTCATCCATACAATTTAATCATGGTTAAGTCTCTTCAAATTTATGTTGATAGGTTTAGTGAATAAGACTTGGCTAAATTTTTTAATATTATCCAAGTAGATAGGTTATGTAGCGAATAAATTTGATCAAACTCTTTAAACTGGATCAAATAGCCCCAGGATAGAGTAATTTCTTAGTCCAATAGTTTATTCTGGGCTAAATGTGTAGGTAGGTAGATTAGAACATAGGCTAGCCAGTTTTTCTTCAATAAAACATGCATGATGATCAATGAAAATTCATGATTTGGATGTTTGAAGTGTGTTTCCTAACCCCATGGTGAAAAAATGCAAGGAAAGCAGTGAAAAACCCACAAAGGAGCACTATCCTAAGTTTCCGCCGTGAATTTTGATTCGTGCCCGATGATTAAGGAACCCCCCCCCTCAGACCATTCTACCTTTAACGGTGTGTGTGGGGAGGGGTTCCGATATGGAGACTAAAGAGTGTGCATAGATCTACAGTTGGTCTAGTGATGCTTACATCTACGACTGAAAAGAGATTACGGACCCCCCTGACAATTCTACTTTTAATGGTGGGGGAGGGTCTGATATGGGCAGTTTTTCTCGGAGGGCCCCATCCTAATGTGTCATTGATCCATTACGTCAAACCCCCTCCTCTCCAAACCATTTACTTCCTACCCCCCTCCTCTAACATACTTCCATACCAACATTCCTATACCACCGCCGCTTCATGACGTCACATCCCACTATCTCCTCTTATAAGTCTCGTCTCATTACTCTACCAACATATCCCCCTCAATTCACCTGTCACAAGTCACATCCCCTTTGCCTGTCTTCCAGTCAACGCCCTCCACTTCATCCTGGCACACCCGTCACCCGTCCTTTACCTGCCACTTCATACCTCAAGTGAACCATTGGCCATTTAATACAATCTAACATATCCGTTAGTTTGTTGACCTATCCCCCGCACCCAACGGATACCTGTTTGCCCAAATTTAACCCTGTCTCAACCATTTTCACACTGTTCATACTCTTCACACACCAAAAACTCATTTTACCTCACTGTTTCAGTCAGCGATCCAACCATAGCCATTACCCGCTAACATTTTTTGTTTCAATTGCAGGTACCGTTTGAAGTGATGGCACCAAAATCTAAAAAATCAAAGGTCAAGGAAAATTCATTCCTCCCGCCTCCTGTTGATCTCGATCGGATCCTAATAGCATATAAAGACTACCTAATCTTAGAGACCAGATGCGAATTCAATCTTGTCGAATTTCATTCATGGTTTAGGGACACTTTCCTAGATCAAATTGATGAGATTGGGCTATGGGAGTCCAATCTCCCCCTGTATCTTTTTCCCCAAGTCCACCATTTTCCCGAGTTCGCCCTCAAGTGCCAGGTGCATTACCTTCGCCATCAGAGAGCCATTGTTTCATCGTCTAGAGAAACCCTTTTCACTATCACACGAGAGTCCATTAATCAAATGATGCAAATATCCATAGCCTAATATGCTTCTCCTTTCACCCTTGAAGTTCTAACTGAAAAGTACCAGAATCTATCTTTTCCCCAGAGAGCATAGATTTTCGAGATTTTTCTCCCACAGGATGCTCAATTCCCCAACAAAAATCCCCCTTACCATTCCTCCATGTTTTCAGAAAAGGGAAAACAAATCATTTCATCATTGTGTTGTCTGCTCGGTTACTTCTCAGAAGAATGGGTGGATGAGCCTATCTTGGGTTACCTATCCATTTTCACTGCCGAAGAAAAAGACACCACCCAGTTCGACTACAACAATTTTCTAGCTAAGAACATGCATGAGCAACTTTTCAAATTTCCCACAGAGGGCATGTTCTAGTATTATTCAATACTGGCTTACATGTTCATTTTCTTTCAAGAAGATAAGTTCTTGTTCACCATGCAAAAAATGGACCAGGATGAAAAACCACAACCTGCCACCTCTTGGACTTTGCTACTTAGAAGAAACTCCACAGAGTTTAATTTCAAGCAATTTATTGAGCAGTTTTATCGCCCAGTGGTAAGCATTCTTGGTGGGAGGCCAGAGCCGAGAGTAAATGAGGAGATCCAAAGAATTTTACACCTCTCAGACCTCTCCAAGACTGGAGACTGGTATCTCTATTAGAATCACACATAAATCAGAATTTATGGATGTGCGTTGGCCCCTTATAAACTTCCCAGATACGTTCTAGTTAGGATATTTGCCTTGGAATAAATCAGGCAAATGATCAATTCATACGAAATTCATTTTGTCTCTTTGAAGAAGAAACAAAAGTTGAGAATTAAGGGGCATATAGGACCCTTTATTTGCAATAGTCGAGCTGTCAGGGAAGAGATAGACAAACTATTAAAGGAAATGAAGTTCAGCAAAAGCTTCCTGTGGCACTATGATCCATGCTGGATTATTGCAGAGATGAGATTGAAGAAAAAATTTTCTCTATATGCTCATGCACTCAAACTAGATATCGAGAAATTGCAAACTAGACAGAGTGGGAGGTAAACACTCTAGAAGACACAGAGCCACATTCCACTCCAGTTGTCATCTCAAAAACAAATACACCGCAGATACCCAAGGAGAAAAGACCCAAAAAGGAAGCCTCGCCTTCAATCACTAAAGTGTCAGCAGAGGATTTCCAGGTGTACAAGAAAAGGCCTAAGAACGCTCACATTACTGATAGGTATAGAGAGGAAGAGGCCCAGTCTACCACAGTAGCCGAGGGGGAGAATTCATCACCTTTCTCAGGCATTCATTAGATGATGTCTACTTCTTCCTCGAAGAAGCAGGTTGTTACCACTGTGATTACCCAACCTCCACCAGGATCTGCAAAACTGAGCATTTTTTAAAAGTATGATTTGATTAAGAAGAAAAATGAGATGTTGACCAACAACACCTATGCTCAGCTCTAGAAGCAAACGTCCACAACACAACACATATTGTTGTCAGCTTTTTATACAGAGAAAGGGAGAATGCACATGGCATTTTTGCAGGCACAAGTGTCCCATCCAAAGGAAATCACTGATTACAAGAGGGAAACATTTGAGTTTAACACCAGAGATGTACATCCATCTGATAAGATGGATTTACACAGGCAGACTGGAGAAATGGTTTTCTCAACATTGGAAAATGGTTTTGCTACTGCTACAAATTACAGATTTTTCTGAACAATGCTTAGACTCAATTAAAGCTGGAGAAAATATCATATTTTGCTAAGGATAACAGGATTAAGTCTTTAGAATAATTGGTGCTCAAAATTAGGTATGACCCCTCAAATGTGAAAGTAGTTGAGGAGATGATCAAGAAAAATAATGTTGACATAACATCTTTGAGGAAGCAACTAAACTTGCCACCTACAGAACACTCACAGGCCAAAGAGATGGATGATATAGAAGGTGAAAAGGAAGAGATGCTAAAGTTGATCATGGAACATAATGCACAGATAAAAGAGATGGAAGTAGAGTTGGAGAGGTTAGTAAATGAGAAGGAACAAGAAAATCCCATGGAAGTCATCCCACTGAGGGCAGTCCCCCTCACATAAGATTTTACAGCAAAAGCATTAACAACCACCACAACAAAACTTCCATCACCCACCCCACTGACAGCTCTGGAAAACTCTGTAGAGCTAGCAAAATGATTGGAGGATATGACCCTACAAGGAACAGAAATCAATAGACTGAACAAAGAGATTGGGAATATCTAGGAGCTCAAGTATTCCTACCAGACAAGCTACAACATTGAGAGGAAAACATCAGAAAATATCAATAAGGAAATACAACAACTGCAAAAGAAACCAGTGGGGGGGAAAACACTAGTAGAAACTAAGGAGAACATTTGGATGGATATCTCCAAATCCATAAATGAAATATGTCCCATGGTGAAAATCATGTCTGAACAACATGAACTGGTGTTGATGAAGATTGAAGATAGAACAAAAACTATCCTCAAGGTCAAAAGAGTTCTAACCAAAAGAGGATTAATGTTGCAGCTCAAGGAGAAAATCCATAACATGGATATCTGGGTTCAAATATTCTTCAACAAGATTGATGTGTTGCAGAAGAAAGGTCTTCCTAGTTTACTGGTTCTAAACAATAAGCTAATGACCCTTTCTGACTACAAACAAAAGATTACCACGATGGCCAAGGATAGTTCCAAGTTATCAGGAATTCGGGGTAGCATAACAGGTAAGGCATTTCTACAAAATCTGCAGCTGGACCTCATTATCCAGCATGAAATCAAATATGTTTTCATCACCAAATCGAATTTTTCTAAATATACAGAAATGGATGAAATATATCAAAGACTTCTCAAAGTCACCATTCCCAGTCAACAAATATGGGAGGATCTGTGCAATTTGATCGAATGAGAGATGAGGTGTACCATCTGAGTCAGCATGTAGAGCATTCAAAGTCATGTGAATCATTCACCAACGACCTTCCCCAAAATCAGCATGAAGGATACAACAGATCATCATCAGTTCCTATATTTTTGTATATTGTTCTCTAGTTCGTTAGATTTAGAATCTGCCACATCCTGATCATTAATGACAAGGTCGCTTGTAATTTTTGTTATAAATACTTCAAACTTCGAAGTACTGAGGGTTGATATTTACGCCCAAGCAAGCTGTAAGCACTGTAATTTTTTATCAGAGATCTACCAGTAATAAAAGGACATTTCACAGGATTCCTGCGTGTTAGTTGTTGGTGATGTTTTCTTCTCTTAGTTGAATTGTTTTTCCTATCTTCGTAATCATTTATGTTTTCTACATCTGATCATTTAAAAGAAGTTAAAGTTGGAGAATTTATCTTTGTATACTCTGTTTCTGGATGAAAGATCTAAATGTTTATCCTCTGATGTTATGATTAAGAAATTCTTAAATGCTTCTTGGTTATAATTGATTATCTTATCTTTTCTGCTATCCATCATTTAAATTCTAAAGGATATAATAGCTGCATTATCATGCCCTGTGAAAACACCTTATAAAATTTGTACGTTGGTCTCGAACTTTATAAAATAGATCCCATATCCCAATGGATGCATAAGTGATATTTCAGCCATTTTTATAAAACAAACAACATAGTCTCATTTATTTAACTAGCCTAACATCTAAAATCTAAAACAAAGTTAAATTTTACAGGTGAGATCGGAAGAGCTAACATCTAAAATCTAAAACAAAGTTAAATTTTACAGAGAGATCCCTCTCTAAAACTGAAAGGGCTAGATCCCAGTTTCAAAGTGGTTGGATAAAGTTACCTCTAGTAAATTTCTTCTACCTAGTGACAACCTCTGGGAATTTATAGAGAGATAACATAGTGGTGACCATACTAGGGAACTAAACAAACTTTATATATCCTACATTTCTTTTCCCTAGACTAAGGAAACTTTATTTCTGAACAAATCATAAAGTCTAAACTTACATGGAGATAATGTTCAGAGGTTGTTAAAGTTTGTATATATTAGTTCAAAGTTTCTAAAAATAAAATTAAAATTAAAAATTCTAGCTCCTAAAAGAGTTTTCAATGGATCTCATCCAGACCCAGAACCTGCAATAGCAATAGACAATCCCGAAAAATTACTCAGAAAGAAAAATGTTGCAGAGGGTTTCAGGAGTCATAGTCCACTTCATAGGTCCCCTTCTCTCCCAAAGAAGTTAGTTTCCCTTCAATATCTCGAGTTTGACATATCTTTTCAACAAAGCCTTTTTAGAACAAAATCTGACAGCTTTGTAAGTGAAACAGTTTTAGATCAAACCATCCTTCAACCTAGGACCCCTGAAATACTTTCTCCCAGAGCTGACATTGATCAATGATTTCTCTAGGAATTTGACAAGCTAGAAGACCTAGTTTTGAATCTTGATCAAGCCTTAGACAAAGCTCACGTTCGACAGTCAGTCAAACTTTCTGCCTTGACTAATGCTACAGCTTCTGTTAAACCTAAACCAGTTTATTCATCTCCTCCCATCCCTTCATCTTCCATAGCTTCTATCACCTCCCCTCCAATCACATAGGTTGTTGTTCAACCTCCTCCACCAATCATGGCAGCAATATATGCTCCATTGGTGTTGGTTCATCCTTTACATGCCATGCCTCAGGATTATCAAACCAAACTCCCTCAGTATGATAGTACTGGTCCTCTGAATGCACAACACAAACCAAACTCCCTCAGTATGATAGTACTGGTCCTCTGAATGCACAACAACATGTTGACAAAATGAACGATTATTTTGATTTGCAAGAAGTAGATGAAGCTGATGTGAAAATGAGACTATTTGCAAAGAGTATGACTGGAGAAGTTAAAAAGTGGTTCAAAACCTTACATGTTGCTTCCATAATTGACATTGCTACTTTTCATCGAAGTTTCCTTGAAAGGTGGGAGGTAAATAAAAATCCTCTCCAGATCTTGTTAGAATATGAGAATATCAGAAGGAACCAAGGAGAGACAGTGCAGGATTACTGCACCCGTTTCAATAATCTATACAATGCAATTCCAGCTGATATCAAACCACCTCAAGTTTTGGCATTAATAAAATTCCCTGATGGATTTTACATTGACATGTCGTATTAGCTAAGGGAAAGAAACTCTACTACTCTGGAAGACATGCAGAAAAGTGTCGTTAGTGTGGAAGAAAATCTTTTAGCCAGAAGAGCCAGGCAGAGAACGAAAAGGAGGGTCACGATTAAGGAAGAGCCTTCCACTTCCTCTTCAGATGCCAAACTAGATTCTCTATCTAGATCTATGGAGAGAATGATGGAAAGGATTACTATAACTGACAGAAATCCACCTAGGGAAAACCAAGCCACTCCTCAAATTCAGAATCTGAACTTCAAAAGAAATCCTCCCCACATCAGGCATAGAGATCTGAGGGATCAAAGAGAAGAGAGGGGCCATGATCAACAGATTAGACCACCCCTCTAGGAAAATTATGTTGATGAAGCTAAGGGGATAATCGAAGAATTGGATGATACTCATATAAACCTTATGGGTGTTCATGATGATGAATCCATTTTTCTTACTCAAGAAGACCATGAGATCTTCCTCCTTTCACAAACAGAGGTAAACAAGGAAGCAAAGGAGACATAACATCAGGCCTTTGAAAATGCTATAATGGAGGTACACAGGCAGTATAACCTGAGAAGCAAGAAGTCCAATGACAACCCTCCAAAGAAGGCTCCTGAAACAAAGAAGGCTACCGAAACAAAGAGAATAGTCGAAACTAAGAAAACCTCATAATCCTCTCCCAAGAAAGTCCCTGAGTGGAATAATGTTGAATTCCCTGCAAAAAGAACTCCCGAAGTTTTACAAAGATCAAATCAGACCGAAGTTTCATTAACTAGTCATCCAAGTGCTCCTACCCATAGAACCTCGATGAATAAACCAGAAGTGCAAAGCTTAAGAAAAACTTCCACTACTTTCAGACTTGAAGGGGAACTAGCTAAATTGAATATTCACAGTCCGCTCTGCGAGCTGATGAGCAAGAATTATTATAGATCCCAAGTGATTAAAGCTTTGAGCATCGAACCCGAGATAGGTAGGAAGGCCCTGGATGTCGGATCAGCAAATTACTCGGACATAGTAAATATTGTTGATGATCAACCAGAGCTCCTGTTTGGTCCTAAAGTTGATGGTCAAACTAATAATGGTGTCATGGCACCTTTTTACATTAGCCTAAATATCCATCACTTGATACTACACAACGCTATGCTGGATTCGAATGCCTCTCACAACCTAATGCCCAAAGTTGTGATGGAAAAGTTGGTACTTGAAATCACAAGACCCTACAAGGATTTGAATTCTTTTGACTCGAGAAAGGTCAAATGAATAGGGATAATTAAGGATTTATGCATCACCCTAGCTCAAATAACAGCAAAGAGTATGGTAATGGATATAGTAGTTGCAGACATTCCCCCAAAATACGGTATGTTACTATCAATATCATGGGGAGCTAAGCTAAAAGGAACCCTATAGCTAGATATGTCCTACACCACCATCCTGATATTTGGACAATAGAGAAGACTGTACAGAGAAACCCTGATGAAATATATGGTTAACAGTCAAGAAAATCCGCACAATTACCCACTATACTCTGGACACTCTGATCTGGATTCTTTCATTCTTTACAATGATGGTGATTTGGAAGAACAAATCGCTCAACTGGAAGATGATACACATGATTTGAAAGAGGATAAAGTAATCAATGAGGAAAGAAATGATGAAACTGTGGAAAGTGAGGAACTGCCAGCAGATTTTTGGAGCATGGATTTTGATGGTGCAGTGAGTAAAGATGGAGCTGGAGCTAGAGTTTGGTTACATAATCACAGATCAAGGTATTCAGAGAGCCATTTTGACAAACTGAATTTCCAATGCTCTAACAACATAGCTGAGTACGAAGCTTTGATGCTCGGCCTGAAACTACTGAAGAAGGTTGGTTCCAAACAGATCATGGTAAGGGGTGATTATGAATTGATTATTAAGTAGATTAAAGGTGAGTATGTAGCTAAACATCCCAGACTTAGAGATTATAGTAATGTTGCTTTGGATGCTCTTCAATTTTTACTGAAATCGATTTGCAGGTAATGCCCAAGGGACAAAACATATTAGCAGGCGGGTTGGCTACGTCAGTAGCTACCTGCAAAATACCCTTCCGTCCCACTTGCAAATACACAGTGGAAGTGAAGTGCAGACCAATCGTTCCAGATAACATCAGATACTGGCAGGTATTTGGGAATGACAATCAAATTGAAGACTTCCTACTATGTAAGAATGAGTTCGAATGTACAAATATAGATTTAGAGAATGATAAGGATAATGTAAATAAATCTGTTTCTAAAACTGGTAGTGTAAATAATGTAGATTCTAAAGAGTTAAATGAAAATAAAGTAGATGCAGATGAATTGAATGAATATGAGATAGATTCTGGTATTCTACAGTTGAAAAATAATGTATTGCCTAGAGGTTTAGTTCTGCTAGAAGACTTGTTCGATTTTAACGATGTAGCCAAAAAACCAAAAATAGAAGCTAGTGGTAAAGAGGTCGAAAAGTGAAACATAGGAACAAAAGAAAAACCCAAGATGATAAAACTTTCTAAATCTCTAGCCCCTGAGAAAAAATGCAAATACATTGAAATTTTTAAGGAATACGTGGATGTTTTTGCTTGGGGTTATGAGGACTTAAAATCTTATGACACAAGCATCATATAACATCGGATCTTGATAAAATAAGAACACAAACCTTTCAGGCAGAATCTTAGGATAATCAATCCCAAGTCGCTTCCCCTGATAGAGAAAGAAATTAAAAAGATGTATGATGCGAAAATTATAGTTCCC
>CBVK0100740937.1:0-10703 GCA_900067695.1 Picea abies
AGTGTGTTTCCTAACCCCATGGTGACAAAATGCAAGGAAAGCGGTGCAAAACCCACAAAGGATCACTATCCTAAGTTTCTGCCACGCATTTTGATTCGTTCCTAGAGATTAACGAGTGCACACATATCTACGGTGGATCCATTGGCACAGAGATCTACGGTTGACAAAAAATTTCTGGACCCCCCCGGTCGTTCTACCTTTAACGGTGGGGGGGAGGGTTTGATATGGAGACTAAAGAGTGCACATAGATCTATGGTTGATCTAGCGACACTTAGATCTACGGCCTAGAATAGATTTCAAACCCCCCAGATAGTTCTACTTTTAACAGTGGGAGGAGGGTCTGATATGGGAGGTTTTTCCCAGCGGGCCCCATCCTAACGTGTCATTGATCCATTACATCGGACCCTCTCCTCTCCAAACCATTTATTTCCTACCCCCCCCTCTCCGACATACTGCCATATCGACATTCCTATACCACCGCCGCTTCATCATGTCACATCCCACTATCTCCTCTTATAAGTCCCGTCTCATTACTCTACCAATGTATCCCCCTCCATTCACCTATCACAGGTCACATCCCTTTCGCCTATCTTCCAGTCATCGCCATCCATGTCATCCTGGCACACCCATCACCCATCCTTTACTTTCCACTTCACACCTCAAGTGACTCGTTGGCTATTTCATACAAGCTAACATATCCGTTAGTTTGTTGACCTATCCCTCACGCCCAACGGATACCTGTTCACCCAAATTTAACCCTGTCTTGGCCATTTTCACACTGCTCATACTCTCCACACACCAGAAACTCATTTTACCTCACTGCTTCAGTCAACGATCCAACCATAGCCATGACCTTCTAACGTTTTTTTATTTCAATTGCAGGTACCTTTTGAAGTGATGGCACCAAAATCTAAAAAATTAGAGGTCAAGGAAAATCCATTCCTCTCGCCTCCTGTTGATCTTGATCGGATCCCACTAGCCGATAAAGACTACCTAATCTCAGATACCAAGTGCGAATTTGATCTTGTTGAATTGCATTCATGGTTTAGGGACACTTTCCTGGATCAAAGTGATGAGATTAGGCTCTGGGAGTCCAATCTCCCCCTGTATCTTTTTCCCCAAGTCCACCATTTTCCTGAGTTCACCCTCAAGTGCTAGGTGAATTACCTTTCCGATTAGAGAGCCATTGTTTCATTGTCCAGAGAAACCCTTTTCACTATCAAACCCGAGTCCATTAATCAAATTATGCAAATATCCAAAGCCGAATCTACCTCTCCTTTCACCCTTGAAGTTCTAACTGAAAAGTACCAGAATCTGTCTTTTCCACGGAGAGAACAAATTTTTGAGCTTTTCCTCCCACAGGATGCTCAATTCCCCAAGAAAAATCCTCCTTACCATTTCTCCATGTTTTTAGAAAAGGGAAAACAAATCATTTCATCATTATGTTGTCTGCTCGGTTACTTCTTAGACGAATGGGTGTATGAGCAAATCTTGGGTTACCTATCCATTTTCGCTACCGAAGAAAAATCCACCACCCAGTTCGACTACAACAGTTTTCTAGCCGAGAACATGCATGAGCAACTTTTCAAATTTCCCATAGAGGGCATGTTTCGGTATTCTTCAATACTGGCTTACATTTTCATCTTCTTTCAAGCAGATAAGTTCTCATTCACCATGCAAAAAATGGACTAGGACAGTAAACCACAACCTGCCACCTCTTGGACTTCGCTACTCAGAAGAAACTCCACAGAGTTTAATTTCAAGAAATTCATTGAGCAGTTTTATCACCGAGTGGTAAGCATGCTCAGTGGTAGGCCAGATCCAATAATAAATGAGGAGATCCAAAGAATCTTACACCTCTTAGAGCTCGCCAAGACTGGAGACTGGTATATCTATCAAAATCACATGGAAATTAGAATTTACGGATGTGAGTTCGCCCCTTATAAACTTCCCAGATACGTTCCGGTTAGGATATTTTCCTTGGAATACATCAGGCAAATGATCAATTTAGACGACATACATTTTGTGTCATTGAAGAAGAAAAAAAAATTGAGAATTAAGGGGCAGATAGGACCCTTTATCTGCAACAGTTGAGCTGCCAGGGAAGAGGCAGAAAAACTATTAAAGGAAATGAAGTTCGGCACAAAATTTATGTGGCACTATGATTTATTGGGGATTATTGGAGAGATGAGATTGAAGAACAACAGTTCTCCATATGCTCATGCACTCAAACCAGAGATCGAGAAATTTGCAAACCAGACAGAGTGGGAGGTAAACACTCTGGAAGACACAAAACCACAGTCCACTCCAACTGTCATCTAAAAAACAACTACACTGCAGATACCCAAGGAGAAAAGACCCAGAAAGGACTCCTTGCCTTCAATCACTGAAGTGTCAACAGAGGATTTCCAGGTGTACAAGAAAATGCCTAAGACCGCTCACACTACTGATAGGTCTGGAGAGGAAGAGACCTAGTCGACCACAGTAACCGAGGGGGAGAATTCATCACCTTTCTCAGGCAGTCATCATATGATGTCTACTTCTTCCTCAAAGAAGTAGACTATTACCACTGTGATTACCCAACCTCCACCAGGATCTGCAAAACTGGGCATTTTTTAAAAGTATGATTTGATTAAGAAGAAAAATGAGATGCTGACCAACAACACCTATGCTCAGTTCTGGAAGTAAACATCCACAACACAACACAGATTGTTGTCAGCTTTTGATACAGAGAAAGGGAGGATGCACATGGAATTTTTGCAGGCACAAGTGCCCCATCCAAAGGAAATCATTGATTACAAGAGGGAAACATTTGAGTTTAACACCAGAGATGTACATCCAGTTGATTAGATGGATTTACACAGGCAGACTGGAGAAATGGTTTTCTCAACATTGTCAAATGCTTCCGCTACTACTGCAAAATTACATATTTCTCTGAACAATGTTCAGACTCAATTAAAGCTGGAGAAAATATCATATTTTGCTAAGGATAACAATATTAAGTATTTAGAAGAATTGGTGCTCAAAATTAGGTATGACCCCTCAAATGTGAAATAAGTTAAGGAGATTCTCAATAAAACAAATGTTTACATAGCATCTTTGAGGAAGCAACTAAAATTGCTACCTACAGAAGACTCACATGCTAAAGAGATGGCTGAGACAGAAGGTGAAAAGGAAGAGATGCTAAAGTTGATCATGGAAAAGAATGCACAGATAAAAGAGATGGAAGTAGAGATGGAGAGGTTAGTAAAGGAGAAGGAACAATAAACACCCATGGAAGTTATCCCACTGAGTGCAGTCCCCCTCACAAGAGTTAGCTCAGCAACAACATCAACAACTATCACAGCAGAAATTCCATCATCCACCCCACTGACAGCACTGGAAAAGTCTGTAGAGATAGAAAAATCAATGGAGGAGATGACCCTACAAGGAATAGAAATCAAGAGACTGAAAAAAGAGGTTGAGAATCTCCAGGAGCTCAAGGCCTCTTACCAGATGAGTTTCAACATTGAGAGGCAAGCATCAGAAAATATCAAGCAGGAAATACAATAGCTGCAGAAGAAAACAGTGAGGGGGGAAAACACTAGTAAAAGCTAAGGAGAACATTTGGATGGATATCTCCAAATCCATAAATGAAATTTGGCCTATGGTGCAAATCATGTTCGAACAGAACAAACTGGTGTTGAGGAGTAGGCAGGCCATCGACAAGATAAAAGGAGAGCTGGGAGAAATGCCCACAGAAGCAAATGAAATCATTAGATTTATGAATTCAAAGACCAGGAAGAGTTGGAAGAACCTGAAGATTGAAGACGGGATGGAAACTATCCTCGAAGTCAAGAGGGCTCTGACCAAAAGAGGATTGATGTTACAGATGGAGGAGAAATTCTAGAACATGGACATTAGAGTTCAGAGGTTTTTCAGCAATATCGATGTTTTGCAGAAGAAAGGACTTCCTGGTTTACTGGTCTTAAATGACAAGTTGATGACCCTCCTTGACTACAAGAAGAAGATCACCACAGTGGCCAAGGACAGTTCCAAGTTTCCAGGAATACAGGGTAGCATAACAGGAAAGGCGTTCCTAGAGACTTTGCAGCTGGACCTCAGTATCCAGCATGAGATCAAGTATATTTTCATCGCCAAGCCTACTTTTTCTAAATATACAGAAATGGATGAAATCTACTGAAGACTTCTCAAAGTCACCATTCCCAGTTAGCAAAGATGGGAGGAGTTGTGCACTTTGATCGAATGAGGAATGAGGTGTACATTCCAACTTATCATGCAGAGTAGTCAAAGTCACGTGAATGACTCACCAATGGCCTTCCCCAAAATCATCATGACGGATACAACAGATCATCATCAATTCCTACATTTTTGCATCTTGATATCTAGTTAGTTAGTTTTAGAATCTGCCACGTCTTGATCATTAATGACAGGGTCGTTTTTAATTTTTGTTATAAATACTTCAAACTTCGAAGTAGTGAGGGTTGATCTTTATGCCCTAGCATGTTGTAAACACTGTAATCTTTATCATAGATCTGTCAGTAATAAAAGGACATTTTCATAGGATTCCTACGTGTTAGTTGTTGGTGATGTTTTCTTCTCTCAGTTGAATGTTTTACCTTACCTTCATAGTCATTTGTTTTTTCTATATCTGGTCATTTAAAAGAAGTTGAAGTTGCATAATTTATCTTTGTATACTCCATTTCTAGATTTTAAAGATCTTTATGTTTATCTTCTAATGTTATGATTAAGAAATTCTTAAATGATTCTTGGTTATAACTGATTCTCTCATCTCTTCTGCTATCCATCATTATTTTGATAAAGAATCCAATAGTTGCATTATCCTGCCCTGTGAGAATACCTTTTACCATATGTTTATTGTTCTCGGAACTTTATAAAATAGACCCCATAGCCCAATGGATGTGTAAGCAATATTTCATCCATTTCTATAAAACAAACCATACAGTTCTATCCATTTCACTAGCCTAATATCTATACCCTAAAACAAAGTTAAATCTTATAGAGAGATCCCTCTCTAAAACTAGAAGGGCTAGATCCCAGTTTCGAAGTGGTTGGATAAAGTTACCTCTTGTAAATTTCTTCTACAACACGACAACCTCTAGGAATTTACATAGAGTTAACATAGTGGCAACCATACTGGGGACTGAACAAACTTTATATATCCTACGATTTATTTTCCCTAGACAAAGAAAAATTTATTTCTGAATGAATCATATAGTCTAAACTTATATAGAGATCATGTTCAGAGGTTGTTAAATTTTGTATATATTAGTTAAAAGCTTCCAAAAAATAAAATTTAAATTTAAACATTCTGGCTCCTAAAAGAGTTTTCACTAGATCTCATCCAGAACCAGAACCTGCAATAGCTATAGACAATCCTAAAAGATTACTCAGAAAGAAAAATGTTGCAGATGGATCTGAGACTCACAGTCCACTTCATAGATCCCCTTCTCTCCCAGAGAAGTTGGTTGCCCTTCAAGATATCGAGTTTGGTATATATTTTGAACAAATCCTTTTCAGGACAAAATCTGACAGCTTTGTCAGTGAAACAGTCTTAGATCAAACTGTCTTTCAGCCTAGGACCCCTAAAATACTCTCTCCCACAGCTTAATTTGATCAACGTTTTCGCCCAGAATCTGATAAGCTTGAAAATCTAGTTGCAAATCTTGGTCAAGCCTTAGACAAAACCTACCTTCAGCAGTCAGTTGGACTTCCTTCCTTGACTATTGTTGCAGATTATGTTAAACCTAAACCAGGTCACTATGTTCCTCCCAACCCTTCATCTTCTACAGCTTCAGTCACTACCTCTCCTATCATACAAGTTGTTGTCCAGCCCCCTCCACCAATCATGGCAGCAAGGTATGCTCCATTGGTGTTGGTTACTCCTTTAAATTCCATGCCTCGGGATTATTAAACCAGACTTCCTCAGTTTGATGGTACTGGTCCTCTAAATGTACAACAACATGTTGACAAAATGAATGATTATTTTGATTTACGGGAAGTAGATGAAGCTGATGTGTGGATGAGACTATTTTTCCAAAGCTTGACTAGAGAAGTCAAACAGTGGTTCATAACTTTACGTTCGGCTTCCATAACTGACATTGCTGCTTTTCATAGACATTTTCTTGACAGGTGGGAGGTAAAGAGAAATCCTCTCTAGATCTTGTCAGAATATGAGAATATCAGAAGGAACCAAGGAGAGACAGTGCAGGATTATTGCACTCGTTTCAACAACCTTTACAATGCAATTCCAGCTGATATCAAACCACATCAAGGTTTGGCATTAATAAAATTCCCCGATGGATTTGACGCTGACATGTCATATCATCTAAGGGAAAGAAATTCTTCTACTCTGGAAGACATGCAGAAAAGCACTTTTAGTGTGGAAGCAAACCTTTTATCCAAAAGAGCCAGGCAAAGAATAGAAAGGAGGGTTACAATTAAGGAGGATCCTTCCACTTCCTCTTCAGATGAAAAAATAGATTCCCTGTCCAGAGCCATGGAGAGGATGATGGAGAGGCTTATTATAACTAACAGAAACCCACCCAAGGAGAACCAGGTTGCTCCTCAAATTTGAAACTCAAACTTCAAAAGAAATCCTCCCCAAATCAGGCAGAGAGATCCGAGGGATCAAAGAGAACAGAGGGGGCATGATCAGCAGATTAGACCACCCCTCCAGGAAAATTATGTTGATGAAGGTGAGGAGATAGTCGAAGAATTGGATGACACTCATATAAACCTCATGGGCATTCATGATAATGAATCCATATTTATTACTCGGGAAGAGCACGATCTTTTTCTCCTTTCACAAACATAGGTGGTAAATGAGGAAGTCGAGGAAGAAAAATAGCAGGCCTTTGAAAATTCTTTAATGGAGGTACACAGGAAGTATAACCTGAGAAGCAAGAAGGAAAATGACAACCCTCCAAAGAAGATTGTTGAAACAAAGAAGGCTACTGAAATAGAGAGAATAGTCGAAAAAAAGAAAACCTCATAACCTTCTCCCATGAAATTCCCTGAGTGGAAAAATGTTGAATCTCCTGCAAAAAGAACTCTCGATATTTTACAAAGAGAAAAGCAGACTGAAATTTCATCAACTAGTCAACCAAGTGCTCCTGCCCCTAGAACCCCGATGGATAAACAAGAAATGCAGAGCCTAAGAAGAATTCCCACTACTTTCATCATTGAAGGGGAACTCACTAAACTGAAGATTCCCATTCCACTCTTAGAACTAATGAGCAAGAACACTTACAGGTCGCAAGTGATTAAAGCTTTGAGCGTCGAACCAGAGATAGTTACGAAGGCTTTGAATGTTGGATCTGCAAATTCTTTGGATACGGTAAATCTTGCTAATGATCAACCAGAGCTCTTGTTTGGTCTTGAAGTTGATGGTCAAACTGATAATGGTGTCATGGCCCCTTTTTACATCAGGATGAATATTCATGACTTGATATTACACAATGTTATGTTGGATTCGGGCGCCTCTCACAATCTGATGCCCAAAGTTGTGATGGAAAAGTTGGGACTAGAGGTCACCAGACCCTACAAGGACTTGCATTCTTTTGACTCTATTAAGGTCAAATGCATAGGGATAATTAAATATTTATGTATCACCCTAGCTCAGATCCCAGCAAAGAGTTTGGTAATGGATATCGTAGTGGTAGACATTCCCCCAAAATATGGTATGTTATTGTCAAGATCATGGGGAGATAAGATGAAAGGAACCCTGCAGTTAGATATGTCCTACGCCACCATTCTGGTATTCAGACAACAAAGAAGACTGTACAGAGAAACCCTGATGAAGTATATGGTAAGCAGTCAAGAAAATACACACAATTACCCACTATACTTTGCACACTCTGATCTGTATTCTTTCATTTTGTACAATGATGGTGATTTGGAAGAAAAAATCACTCAACTGGAAGATGATATACATGATTCGAAAGAGGAAGAAGTGATCACTAAGGCAAGAGATGTTGAAATGGTGGAAAGTGAGGAACTGCTAGCAGATTTTTGGACCATGGATTTCGATGGTGTAGTGAGTAAAGGAGTTGGAGTTGGAGTTTGGTTGCATAATCACAGATCAAGGTATTCTGAGAGTCATTCTTACAAACTGAATTTCCAATGCAGTAATAATGTAGCTGAGTACGAAGCTCGGATGCTCGTCCTGAAACTACTAAAGAAAGTTGGTGCCAAACAGATCATGGTAAGGGGTGATTTTGAACTGGTTATCAAGCAAATCAAAGGTGAGTATGTGGCTAAACACCCCAGACTTAGAGCTTATAGGAATGTGTTTTTTTATTCTCTTCAATGTTTCACTGAAATTGATCTGCAGGTAATGCCCAGGGGACAAAACATACTGGCGAACGGTTTGGATATATCAGTTGCTACCTACAAAATACCCATCTATCCCACTCACCAATACATAGTGGAGGTGAAGTGCAGACCAACAGTTCAAAACAACATCAGATATTGGCAGGTGTTCGGGAATGACAATCAAATTGAAGACTTCTTACAGTTTAAGAAAGAGTTCGAATGTACAAATATAGATTTAGAAAATGATGATGATGTAAATAAATTTGTTTCTGAAACTGGTAGTGTAAATAACATAGATTACAAAAAGGTGAATGAAAGTAAAGTAGATGCAGATGAATTGAATGAAAATGAGATAGATTCTAGTATTCTACAATTGAAAAATAATGTGTTACCTATAGGTCTAGTTCTGCTAGAAGACTTGTTCGATTTTAACGATGTAACCAAAAAACCAAAAAAAGAAGCTAGTGGTAAAGAAGTCGAAGAGTAAAACAAAGGAACAAAAGAAAACCCAAGATGATAAAACTTTCTAAATCTCTACCCCTTGAGAAAAAATGCAAATACATTGAACTTTTTAAGGAATACGTGGATGTTTTTGCTTGGGGTTATGAGGACTTAAAATCCTATGACACGAGTATCATACAGCATCAGATTCCCATAAAATAAGAACACAAACCTTTCAGGCAGAAACTTAGGAGAATAAATCGCAAGTTGCTTCCCCTGATAGAGAAAGAAATCAAAAATATGTATGATGCAAAAATTATAGTCCCCTTGAGATTTTCTAAATGGGTTTCTAACCTAGTTTCTACCAGAAAGAAAATGGGTGAGATCAGACTTTGCATAGATTTCATAAATCTGAACAAAGTCTCCCTCAAAGACAATTACCCTTTGCCCAAAATGGATCACATTTTGCAAAAGGTAGCTGGGGCCAGTAGGATATCCTTAGTAGACGGTTTCTCAGGTTATAACCAAGTCCTTGTCCACCCAGAAGATCAAGAGAAGAAAACATTTACCACACCTTCGGGAACCTTCATGTATGTGAAGATGCCCTTTGGCTTGATGAATGATGGTGCCACTTTTCAAAGGGAAATGGATATTTCTTTTGTGAACGAACTTGGAAGATTGATAGTCATATATCTGGATGATGTGACTGTATACTCCCAATTGGACAAAGAACACTTGCAGCATCTCAGACGTGTGTTTGAGAAGTGAAGAAAATCCAGGATTTCATTAAACCAAAACAAGTCTCTTTTCGGTTTAGAGGAAGGAAATTTGTTGGGAGACACAATATCTAAAGATGGAATTAAAATAGATCTCAGCAGGATAGAATCCATTCAGAAGGTGGAACACCCTAGGAACATCAAAGAGCTACAATCATTCATCGACAAAATAAATTTCCTTAGAAGGTTCATACTCAACTTGGTCAAACTTCTTAGGAACATCACTAATATATTGAAAAAAGACACAAAAATCAGATGGAACACAGAATCCAAACAATCATTTGAGCAGGTGAAACATGCACTCACCCAAGCCCCAATTTTGATCAGCCCAGATTACACCAAAGATTTTTATCTTTTCTCCTTTGCATCTGAACACACCATAGCAATAGTGTTGTTGCAGAAAATAGTAGTAGTGTTGTTGCAGAAAACAATGAAGGGTACGAACAACCCATAGAATTTTTCAGCAAAGCTTTAATAGATGCCGCGTTGAACTACAACATAATGGAGAAACAAGCTTTTTCCCTGGTAAAGGCCATAAAGGATTTTAGATTCTATATTCTCCATTCTCATACAATTGCATATGTTCCAAACGCAGTGGTAAAGGATATCCTGTCTCAGGATAACCCGGATGGTAGGAGAGGAAAATGGATTGTGGTTATTCTGGAATATGACATTGAAATAAAGCCTACTAAACTGATCAAAGGATAGGGTTCGTCCAAAATAATGGCTAATCTAATTGTCATGCTCTAGATATTAATTTTCTAGCTGCAGTTGAGGAACAAGAAGAGCAGGCGACTCCAAATATAGAAGAGGTATTCTTAAATTCCCCTTGGTATGCAGACCTCATTTTTTTACTTCATAACTTTCAAGCTCCTCCTGGTTTGACCAAGACCAAAGCCAGATTTATCAAACTGAAAGCATTGAAATTTTGTATTCTAGAAGGTAATCTTTATTGGAAAGACCCTGGTGGTATTTTGCTGAATTGCTTGTTGAAAGACGAAGCTGATAAAGTTCTGCATGATTTCCATGCAGGAGACCGTGGTGGGCATCTGAGTTGGAAGACCACAACTAACAAGATTCTGAGAGCTGGTTTCTACTGGCCTACATTGTTTGTTGATGTTCATCAAAAAGTTACTTCTTGTCATAAAT
>CBVK0100740942.1:0-13441 GCA_900067695.1 Picea abies
CCTTTGACATCAATCCTTTGGCATCAATGACAACATGATCCAACAACATATTCCAACAAGTTTTATCCCTTAGGGTACACTTTTCCAAGAATAAACCAGATTTAAAATCACTTTAATTATTGCATATTAACAGCAGTGAATCTACCCTATTATCTTCAAGATGTTTGTCAAATCACTCAGCAATTTCATCCCTAAAATATGTCAAATCAACAAGAACAATAAGTTCTAGAAATTACCCAATCAAGAAGACAATGAAAGCTGAAATCAAATCTGCAATTACACAAGTATTAGATAGTAAAAAACTTCATATATATGTATAAGAATGAAGTACATATACATACCACAACTTTATCACAAAGTATTCTTTTAAAATAAGGGACTCTTCTACCTTTAGATTCCAGCTTTGATCCAATGGGCTTTAATATCACTTGGGGTATTAGATTTCTCAAGTATGACTTAAATATTCCCACAAGTGTTGATTCGCTACCAATGAGCATCCATATGTTGATGAAGTCACCATGATGGCACAAACAATGCTCTACTACTAGCCATGCATCCATTGCCTTGAGAGAGTTTGATTACATATCTCTCGTTGTATGTCTTCCTTTTCCCTTTTGGATGCTTTGCCTTTTGTTCCTTTTCTTTTGATTTATTTAGATATGAGTATGGGTGATATTTATTTGGGAACACATGGGGAATCAATGATTTGAAATATCATATTAGTGAGGGGTGTCACCTTGTTTTGGTTATCAAGGATTGTCATATCGAGGATAAAGCACTCATTTAAAGCTTTTGACCCAAGATTATATCCTTCATCTTAGCTAGAGTATTTCCATGTGTAAGATAGATGTCTTGCTAGGGTTTCGATGAGACAAAAATATGCCATTTGTTCATTCAAGAACCCATCAATACTTACAACTACTTTCTCCCATGCTAGAGCTTATCCAAGGATAAATGGCAAGAAATAAAGTATATTTTCACTTGTTGAAGGGTAACGATGTTTGAGATGTTTGAATAGATTTTTTTAGAGTTTTTGTATTCACATGGCATGAACTCATTGAGCTCTAAATTGTGAATGGGACCCATTTTTTTTCAAATAACTCTAAACCTATAATCTCCCACATGGGCCCCAATGTTCAAATCTTTGAGTGTTTGGAGGGGGGTAAATGACAATGAATCATTCTAGTGCCTTTAGCTTTGAGAAAGACCCTCTATTCATAGGTTCAGATGCCAACACTAAAGTTTGAGGTGGATTTCATCCTCTAATTCTTTTGGAGGGTCCCACCTTTAATAGAAACAAAGACCCAAAGCCCTGAGGGCTCATTTTGAAGATGAAATCTCTCTAATCCACTAGTCCCTCTGGTGGGTCCCACCCTTTGGAGTATCAATTCAGAAAGCAAGTGAGGAAAAAGATGCCAAAAGTGAAATAAAGTGAGAGAGGAACATCCGATGCATTCCATCCATGTGGAATCTAAAACATTGAATGAGTAGGAACCAATTAATCAAGGTAGGGAGTACATCACTCAACATGGAAACTACATATAACCATGGTTTATTTAATCAATAAGTATCATTTTTCAACTACCATGGTGCCCATGTCTTCATTTAGGAAAAATTTATTGAGTGGGTACCATCGTTTCGTTAATTATAGATCATGTGGTAGGGTGAACTTGAAAGCCAAATGGTAGGTTACATCCTATGGAAAAACATATAAAATATAAGGTCACTCCCCCTCCATATCTATTGACCCATCATCACTAAAGGAAAAATCCCCTTGTATGATAGATGGGAACTATGCTTGACATTGAATCCTAACCTCATCTCTTCTAAAGACTAACAATCAAAACTATGATAGGTGGGCATAGTAAACACAATATGTGATGGAGGAGCATATGTATGTCTATTGAAGAAACATACGAGATAAATAATGGAGTGACCATGTAGAATAAGAGGAAGATATGGAGGTGCAAGATGAATGTTATTGCATAGAAGCATTGTAAGGCACATAGAATCATTTGCATGTGAAGATATATAGTTGTGGACATGGAGGAAAATGAAAGGTTAGGCATAGGAAATTGAAGAGGTGATAATATGGTAATGGGGTTAAGCCAAGAGAAGGAGAAGGTGAACCATTGTGGTCGATCAATTAGGTTTTTTAGAAGACCTAGAGTCACAAGGATGGAGAATAAAAAAATGCAACACAAAAGAGATTGGGTTAGTCTCTAGTGGGAAGTTGGATCCAAAGGAGAGAGAGTTGGTCTTGAACAATAGAAATCATAAAAGAGAGACTTTAGATAAGATCAAGGGTAAATTTTCTTAATGGAAGGAATGTGGCATTGGAGTGATTATATGCTCAAAGAGGAAGAGTACAAATGATCAAGGATATTCCTATAAGTTGAGGATCTCATTGGAAAAGAGAAGAGGATGCACTACTAGGAAAACACCAATTGGTGGAGGTTTTTGTAGAACCACTTATCCCTTCTTCATTTCTAGCGGAGGAGATCAATTGAAGGTTTCAGAAAATGTTTGTTCTTCTGTGTGATTCGTTTGTATAAATGCACCAATGAGCTTCTATAGTATAAGCACACCAATATGCAACTGTATTACAAGCACTGATAAAGGCCAAATTATTTTATATAAATATTTGGTCATATTTATTAAGAAAAATGCATGTCAGTGTGTTTCGCATTCTTTAAATACACCTATGTGTATATAGAAAAGAGCACCGGTGTGCCCCATACCCATAAAATCACCAGCGCATATTGCTCTCGAGCAAACCAAGGTAGGATAATTTTTATTTTACTTCAATATCAAACCAAAAAATCATTTCTACCATTCAATCAATGCTTGACATCCGTACAAGCATCAATGCTCACTTTTCCTCTATGACCGCCCCATTGACCAGTGTTACCGGATTACTCAATTCCTCCACTTCCATATTGGACTTGTGTTCATTTTGGAATTTTCCAAACCATACCAAACTTTTCATTTTTTCTCTACATGAACGACATGCCTCATTGGTGGAGAAGAGACTAGGAAAATTAATTGTTACCCCTCAATTTACATTTTCAACAAATCAAAAAGTAAAATTAAGCTTTAATTTCCTTTTTTCCCAATTTTTTAAAAGAATATTATGCCAGTGCATTCGTGTTTGGCTCGCACTGTCTAATAGTACTTTTATAGGGTGCACTGTATGGTGATGTTTTTACAAGGTACATCATATGTCAATGTTTTTACAAGGTACACCATTGGTGGTGCTTTTATACATCAATAGCACACCAACAAGCTTTATACTTGTTATTTTAAAATTTAACAAGTTATCTAATACGATAATCGATGTACATATGCCCCATTAGTGGTGCGCTTAGTTATTTAGGCACACCGATTATTTTTTGATGCAATGTTTAAAGGGGGTAGTGCACACATAAACATGTAAAGCACCGTTATTTCATGCTCTAAGTTTTGGGGCCTATATATGATGCACCATTAAGTGATGTGTCATCATCTAAGAAGTGTACCATGAAAGCTATAAAATGTTTTTTAAAAAATTACATGCAATCATGTGTTTTAATAAATATATTGATGCATTGTAAGTGGGTTTTTACTTAAGTTGTGTGCATCACAAGTGGTGTGTTTGATAATTAGAAGTGCATCAATATGTTAAATATGTTTTGACATTGTGTTTTCCACACTCTCCAATGTGGTAATCAATGTATGTGCATGAATAATTAAAAAGGCTAGTAATGTGTGAAATAATTATTTAGAGCATCGTTAGTGTTGCATTATTATAATTTGGGATAATAACACCAAGGCACCAAGGCATGACAATGCTCTCTTTTGACATTTGCAATGATTTATACTATGTAGAGCACCAAATTTGATTTACATAGTTAGTGAATCATATCATTGTTATTTTATGAACACTTTGATCTTAGATTTATATATTTTTCTAATAAATTTTTTGTTTGAACCAAGCATAGGTACTGCGAATGAATTATTTGATTTTTTGGTTTTGGGAGTATGCAAGAGGGAGTCATTGGAACATATTTGTTTTCTAGTTGGAAATTCACTATGTGGAGTATAAGTCATTATGTTTGGTGATATGTTTTTGATATATTTAATTCAATTATTCATATATTTATTTCAACTCAAATTCGTTATGTGTTGGAGTTAAATTTTCATATAATAGTCCAACATTTTATAGGTAAAATTATAAATATCACTTAAACAAAGTACACATGGCAACTGAATGTATTAAACTAGATTTTGATTTTGGAACCTATGGGTTATGGACCCACCCTGCTTCAACTGCACCACTCTAACTTTTCAATGGCATATGAATTTTGATATGATGCATCACCCTATATATGAATTGCTCAACATGCATACAAAATATTCTTGATTATTTCAATCAATTTATGTTTGTGTTGTGACTAGAATAAATCACATTAGAAACCCAACTAGTAGCTCACACTTTACAATATTTTTCAAATTTATCATACTTTCACTACAAAACACAAAATTAGGGCTATGTTGTATCATCCAACCTAGTCAAAAACGTGATTGAAAAAAATAGCTATGAAAAAAATGTTAGATAACAATTAATATAATTTGACTATAGTTCCATGCCCAACAATGGCCAACTATCCTTTGTTGATATCCAATTATAGTCTATAGTTTGTTTCTTTCATCCACAATTGACTACCATGAATACTTTAAATGAAACATTTATTTTCATATCTTATATTTCTTTTATGCTCAACTTCTATTTCTTTATAAAATAATTAGGTGGTATAACACCATTAAAGTCAGCTTATGTCAAAATCACTTTATTTTCATAAATGAAAAGCTTCATTGCATCTTGTAAATCCTTTTGTACATCCAAATATATAATCAACACTTTAGAGTCATTGTGCATCCTAGTAATGACACTATTATATGTTGATAAACCTCTTGCAAAGCGAACACGATTTTTTTTCATGCAATTGAGGCCTATCTTCATAATTGACTCTAGGCTTGACAAACAAGATACATGCATGCAAACTGGAACTTCTTCTACTATAATCTACACATTGCAAGGTATCCCCACAATTTGAAACAAAAATAGATGTTTTTCTCTTGATTGGTATAAAGCCAAATAGAAATGGAGACATTGAAGTGAAAGATTTGAAAATCGATCAAAATGAAATTACTTTAAATTGCAATATGGAATTCAAGAACTCTTCTAAGATAAATGGAGCAGATATAAAGATGGATCCCATGGAAGAGTGTTACATCTATGAAAATAAAGCTAGATTGTGTGAAGGAAACCACCCAACAATATGTGCATATATAGATGTTGTACATGTAGGGGAGGATAAAATTTTGTTTCCGCATATCACTCTCATAGGTTAGCATGTTGATATGTAAATGATAGGCTTGTGGCCCATCCATCTCGTCAACATGGATCCTCTATGGAAATTAAATCCAATTTTCTCTATAATTCAAATGTATGCTAAGATAAAGCTTATTGTCAAGCTATTCTCCAACAAACATGAATGAGCTATATTTCTACTACTTGCAATAGATCAATATTTAGAAACAATCGTGGTTAATCTCAATACTACATTGACACACTTAATTTAAAATCCAATACTCTAAGCCTATTGTCAATCACTCTAAATGGAAAGTGTCATTTGAGAGTGAATTCTAATCTTTAAAGGTGCCTACACAACATATAGTTGACCATATATCTATTCATAAGTGCATGTTGTGAGTAAAGTACACATCTATTATGATAGCAGACGACACTCAATAACCAATCTTTCTCACATTCATTTCCATATGTTTAAATATGAAGGGATGTACATGAATGTCCATGCTCACGTGTTGACTACTTAAAAGCTTAGGAAAATAGAGCTTGAGATTTAGTCCAACACCAACACTACCACAACGATATACTAGAGTTGTAGGTTTAACAATTCAATAAATATACAAGCATGAGATTGTTGAAATGACATGTACCAATCAGCCAACCAACCAAATGAATTGAGTGTTGTAGGAAACAAAATGCATGGTTGTAGTAGTCATTCAAAGCATATCCAATGTTGTGGGTGAATGCCCAAGGATCAACAACTGAATTGGAGGATTTTATTATTGTAGCATGCCATTGTACAATGTTTAACCCATTATGACATAATAAAAAACCAAGGATTAAACAATTAATGTGCGAGTTAATTAACCAACAAACGAACCACAATGGAAGTGTTGTTATGTGTGGTTGTAACACTTGACCACACAATGTTCATTGAAAAGAGAATCGAATAGATGGAGTGGGAAAGGAAGTGAGATATAGTTATTCAAGAAATGATTCCAACATTTAATTAACATAATTAGAACAATAAATAAAACATCCACAATGCTAAGTATTCAATCACACATCAAGACACAAATTTTACCTTGGAAACCAAAATGGGAAAACTAGTATTCGATGGGGATTTTATTTTGGTCGAGAAATTGTTACAAATTTAAGCTCTGCACTCTTAATTAGGGATTTAATGCATCATTACTCACTGGAAAAATTGCAAATGGCTTTCACTCAAAGACAACCTTCGATCTTTGATCTGGCTTCTTTTTATGAGTCCTTGATTCTCATCTACTGCCCTTTTTATTTCTTTCCTCTTAATCTCTCTTGCTCTCCTTTTTCCTATTCCCTTTGTTTCTAGAAACCTTTTTTTAATAGAGATGGCTTAGAAGGCCAACCATCAAATGAGTATTTTCATCTTCCATGGATTTTGGCTCTTAATACTTTGCAAAATTGATCTTTTATTACAAAGTTTAAAAGATGAGAGACTATTTGAATCCATTTTGGATCACACCTCCCCTTTTGGAGGTTTTTGGTCCCCAGAATATTCAACTCAATTCTATATCTTCTTATTCTATAGCTAAATGCTTGCCTCCTTTATTTCCATTAAGCGAAGTTGTCTTTTAGTTGTTATATATCTAAGGAGGAGTGTTTTTGTAGCATAATGAAAGATAAGAGATGAATAAGCACTACCTTTGGCATAAATATGTTGTCATATTCACTGGTGGAGATGACATCTTATGTTTCCATAGGCTCTTAGACTATGGTTGATCCTTCTTCCTTCCTCATACCCTTCACTCTCCAAACTTTTCTTTTGCAATGAAATTTATGGGATGAAGTTCTTAATGGAGCATACAACACTTTATTTTTGAACGTTCGCTCAGCTTGCAATGCTGACAAAAATTCTTTCTACTACAAGGGATGCTTGGTATTCTCTTTTTCTTAAAGTTCCAATAATCATCAACATTGGGACCATTCTTCTTGCAACATAAACAAACTAGAGATGCATTGACATACCGCTTTGGTTTGTCCTTGTTAGCTTGTTTGCTTGGTTCCCAAAGTGTGGATGCAAATTTGGATGGTGGAAACATCTCTTGGTTGGCCTCTTTCAAGATTCGAAAATAAATCTAGAATGGTTTGAAATACCTCTTCAATCTATGCATGTGCTTGTTCTTATCAACTTGTTTTCTTAGTTCCCCAAGTGTGGGTGCAAATTTGAATGGAAAAAACATCTCTTGGATGGCATATTTCAATATTATACAAGTAGGATAGAATGGTTTGTTTCCCACTCCACTTTCAACTTCCTTTTATTCAATTGAAATGGCTTCTTCTTTTATCCCTCTTGTCTTGAAAAAGGCTATTTTGGTGGTTCTAGCTTGAGCTAAGCTGCAATCACTCACTTTCTCTTTTCTAGCTAAACCTAGGCACTCATGCTTGGGCCTTTGTTTAGGTACAATGGGATATACAATCCCTTGTCTTCTCTTGTCTATCCCTTAGCCATCATAGCCCATTTTCCTCATGAGCTTGTAATCGATGCTTTTAGTGTTCTTTTCAAAAACACCAAAGGAATCTTGAGAAAGGTCTTTGGAGGGTGATCTTACCATGTTTGTCTCTATCATAGTGTTGGCTTCTACAGTACCGATGGAAGTTCAATTGCATTCCTTTGTCTATTGGACAACTACCTGCAATTTGGCAAATGCTTCCTCTTTCACTACAAATCATTAGTGTAGATGATTCATCATATGAGTGATCATTTCCTCTTTCCAATCATCCATATGAATGATCTTCTCTCCTAATTGCAAGAGATGGACTTTGTTCTTGTTTAAATTTACCATCACTATGGTTAGAGAGTCTTGGTGTTTAGCTAGTTCCTTTTCTAGCTTTGTTATTCTCTTGTTCAAGTGTTGATTCTTCTATTGGATTTTCACATTGAATCCCCTTAGTTATTCCAACCACTCTCTTTTCAAAGTCTTACCCATGATGGGTTTGCTTCTCCTCAAAGTGTTGATAGCTTCTTCAAGGTCACAGATTTAGTCGCTCTTATACCAATATGATCTATAAAGGGAGGCATATGGCTCGTCTATCTCTCCAACATGAATCATCTTGGAAATTAAATCCAATTTTATCTTCAATTCAAATTCATGTTGAGATCAAGCTTCTCTTTAGGCTGCTCTCCAATAGACGTGAATGAGGTCTATTTCAACTGTCTTCAATAGATCACCCTCTAGAAAATTTCAAACGGTTAATCCCAATACTACATGGACACACATCTAATTTAAAATCTAGTACTCTAACTATGTTGTCAAGCACTCTAAATTCAATGTGTCATTTGAGAGTGAATTCTACTCTTTAAATGTGCCTACACAACATACACTTGACCATATCTTTGTTCATATAAATGAAGGTGCATGTTGTAAGTAAAATACACATCTATTATGACAACACACACCTCTCGATAACCAATATTTCACCCATTCATTTCCTTATGTTTAAATATGAAGGGATGTACATGAATTTCCATGCTCAAGCCTTGGAGAAAGCTCACTAGTTTGTTGGTTGTTAGCTTGGGAAGATAGAGATCAAGCCTTAGTCCAACATCAGCACTACCACAATGATATACTAGAGTTGTGAGTTTAACATTCCAATGAATATACAAGCATGAGATGATTGAAATGATATGTACCAACCAACTAGCTAACCAAACAATTTGAGTGTTGTAGGAAACAAAATGTATGGTTGTAGTAGGCATTCAAAGCATGTCCAATGGTGTTGGTGAATTTCCAAGGTTCAATAGTTTAATTGGAGGACCGCATTATGGTAGCATGTCATTGCATAGTGTATGAACCTTTACGGCATAAAAACAAACTAGGGATTAAAAAATTAATGTGCCAATGAATTAACCAACAAATAGAGAAGAATGAAAGTGTTGTTATGTGTGGTTGTAACACTTGACCCATGCAATGCTCATTAAAAAGAGGATTGAACAAAGAAATGGGAAAGGAAACGAGCTATAGTTATTCAAGTAATGATTCCAACATTTAATTAACATAACCATAACAACAAACAAGACATATACAATGTTGAGTATTCAATCACACACCAAGACACAAAATTTACCTTGGAAACCCAAACGAGAAAACTAGCATTCAATGGAGAGTTTGTTTTTCTCATAAAATTGTTAAAAATGTGAGGCATGCATTCCCAATAGGGGATTTAATTAATTGTTACTCACTAGAAAAATTGTAGATGGATTTGACTTAGAGACAACCTTCGATCTTCGAACATGATTCTTCTTCTAATTCCTTCATTCTTTGGTATTTCCCTTCTTCTTCATTTCATCCAGAGCTCCCTTGATCTCTTATGTGTTCCCTTTGTTTCTAGTCGCACTCTTTTACTAGAGTTGCCTTGGAATTCCAACCATCGGATGAGTTTTTTCATCATTTGTGGCTCTTGCCTCTTAGACAAACTTTGCAAAAATAAATTTTCATTACAAAGTTTAATAGATGAGAGACTATTCATATCACAAATATTTCCAATCCAAAATCTATGAGGACATGCTTTGTTGTATAATATTGTTTATCTATCATGTATATGTATCTATGCAGTTGAGGCACTTGGAGGCATAATTATGTGGTTGAGGTTATGAGATACTCAATTTATTCGAATATGTCAGTAATATTTAGGGGTTAGGATATTTTCTATATCCATGGACTCATTAGGAGGTGTTTGATCATATAGAGGAGGGGCACCATTTCTATCATTTTCATTTTCCTGAGCTTTAGTAGAGGATTTTGTTTGTGTTCCTAATTGTTGTTAGTTTGGCAGGATTTGGTCTTGGATTTGTTTTTATAGGCCTAAAAAACATGTAAAAAACATGTCCTTATAACAACAAATCCAATACCAACTCTTGCCAAGACGACACATTAGAAACATAAACACAACCCTCCAATATGTTTTTTACATACATGTCTGAGGGTTGTGTTTTTGTTCCTAACTATTGTCGGATTAGCAAGACTTGGTATTGGATTTGTCGTTATATGCCTACAAAACCTAGAAAAAAAACATGTCCAATTTTGGCAGGACTCGGTATTGGATTTGTCGTTATAGGCCTACAAAACCTAGAAAAAAAACATGTCCTATTTTTGGACATGTTTTTTTTCTAGGTTTTGTAGGCCTATAATGATAAATCCACTACCAAGTCCTTCCAATCTAACAAAAGTCAGGAACACAAACATGACTCTCTACTGAAGCTCAAGAAAATGAAATTGATAGCAATAGTGCCCCTCCTCTAGAGGACAAAGCACCTCCCAATAAGCCCATGGATATAAACAATATTCTAACACTTGAATATTAGTGGCATATTTGAATAAATTGTGTATCTCAAAACCTCAACCATGTAATTACACCTTTAATAAATTTATCCACATAGATACATGTACATGTCAGATAAACAATGTGGTACAAAAAAATATTTCCCCGTAGCTTTTTGCCTTGGAAATATTTGCTTACCTACGAGAGTGTAAACAAAACTTTCCCTTCCCTTACATGTGCAACAACTATTTATGCAAATATTGTTGGGTGGTTTCTTTCACACAAGTTAGCTTTATTTTCACAAATTTAACACTCCTCCATGGGAAACATTATTATGTCTATGCCATTTATGTTAGAAGAGTTCATCCATATTGGAATCTAAAGCAATGTCATTTTGATCTATTTTCAAATTGTTTACTTCAATGTCTCCATTTCTATTTGGATTTATACTAATCAAGAGAGAAACATAGGATGTTCTAGAACTCTCCCTATGTTGGCACCACTTCTTGTTGTAAATTGTGGGCATACCCTGAAATGCAAAAATTATAGTAGAAAAATTTCTACAATGCACAAATTATAGTAGAAAAATTTCTACAATGCATAAATTGAACTTGTTTGTCAAGCCTGGAGTCAAATAAGAATACTAGCCTCAGATGCATGAAAAAGAATCATGTTCACTTTACAAAAGGTTTATCAATATATAATGGTGTAATTGCTACGATGCATAGTGACTCTGAAGTGTTGATCGTATATTTGAATGTACAAAAGAATTTACAAGACATAATGGAGCTTTCCATTTATGAAAGAAAAGTGATTTTGACATAAGCCATGTTTAATGGGGTTATACCACCTAATTATTTTACAAAAAAATAGAAGTTGAGCGTAAGAGAAACACAAGATATTGAAATAAATGATTCATTTAAAATATTAAGGGTAATGAATTTTGGTTGAAGGAAACCAACTATAATTTGTAGTTGGATAACAACATATGATTGTTAGCCATTTTTGGGCATGGAATTATGGTTTAATTATATTAATTGTTATCTATAATTTTTTATAACCAATGTTTTTTATCAAGTTCTTCACTAGGTTGGATGATACAAAGCCCTCAGTTTTGTGTTTTGTAGTGCAAGTATGATAAATTTGAATAATTTGTAAAAGTGAGTTGCTAGTTAAGTTTCTAGTGCAATTTATTCCAGCCATGATACAAACGCGAATTGATCAAAAGAATAAAGAAAAATTGTCATGCATGTTGAGAAACTCATATGTAGGGTGATGCAATATCTCAATATTCGCAGGCTAATTGAAATTTGATATGCCATGGAAAAATTAGAGTGGCATAGCGGGAGTGTGGTGGGTCCATAACCCAAAGGTTTCAGAATAATAAAAAAAAACTATTCTAGTACATTTAGTTGTTGTCTATACTTTGTTTAAGTGGTATTTATAGTTTTACCTATAAAATGTTGCATGATCATATATAACTTTAACTCCAACAATATTAACCAATTTCAACACAAAATGAATTTGAGCCAAAAGAAGTATATGATTAGTTGAATTACATATACAAAAAACATATCGCCAAACATAATGAACTTCAACTACAATGCAAAGTGAATTTGAAATTAAAAGACAAATCTAAACCATTGAATCCCATCTATCTATATAAAACTATGGATGAATATTAGTTCTCATAATGGATTATTGCTTGCATGAGTAATAGGCTTGTTTCATAATTAAGTTCTAATGGTTTCCAATTCTAATTTAATGTTATAATGAATGCTTTGAAGGACATGATAATGTGATTAGTTTATAATATGTGTGAACCAATGATTCCATTGATACTAATAAATAGTTCGTGAAATTTAATAATTACAAGTGTAATGATCTTTATTCTAAAACCCTCAATAGTATTAATTTTTCATCTTGAGGCTCGTTGGGTTAGCATATAAAAGATTACTTAGGAATGTTCAATAATTTGTTTTTTAATTTCTTTTAATGATTTTGTGTTTAAGATAATAGTGAATATCTAAGTTAACAACTACTTGAATCTTAATTAAGTCAAATTACATACTTATCACAATACTTACTAATGATGGATCAAAGTGGTGAAATGGGAAACCAAATATAAATTTTGTTTCCAAGGAAAAATCTGTAACTTTATATTCAAGAAGAAAAATGTTACATTTACTATGTGTGTAAAGCACTTATCAAAAATAGACTACGACATAAATTCCATAAGAGAGAAACTCTAGCCATCATTCTTCTAACTTGGCAACTACATATCCTATATTAGTTATAAATGGTAGGAAGCCTTACAACAAAAAAGAAAAAAAAAAGATAGCATTTCCATAATGGTGAAACCAAAATTATACTAAAATTTTCTCAAAAGTTTGGTATTTCAATAGGCCTTGTCATATAAGAGATACATACCACAAATATGCAATAAAAACAAGATATTAGAATCAAAGGAACTTACTGCAAATGACAAGGGAGGACTTAGTGAACTTGGGACTTGACACAACATAAGCCCGATTTACATTAGGATAATAATTATGAGTGAAATGCTTCACAAGGGATAAGAGAAAATGTGGAAATTGTGTACATTTCAAAGTATTTTAGTTGTGTAGTGTGTCGTCTTGTCTACATTTGACAAACACAACCTAAAATGCAATGGAATTACTCATCTCTTACCTCGATTAACCAGGTGGCATAGATTGTGTGTTCATGGAAGGATGGAGAGAGGATGATTGAAGCCAATGATTCGAAGGGTCAACATATTTCAAATAA
>CBVK0100740946.1:834-16948 GCA_900067695.1 Picea abies
GGTTTTTGGATGTCTAGGGTTTTTGGAATTCATGTTTATTGTAAAAATTCCTTCAAAGCCTCATTGTACTCATATTCCTTCGAATGAGTGTATATGTCACATCTCTTCTCAAAGATAAGATGCCACCATTCTAGCAAGCTTGTTTTCAATCTACATATTACAATTTCAACATATTTCTTATTTAATAGAGGTCAAGTTTTACTTTATCTCAGTTATTGTTCATTATGTCTCTGTGTTAATGTTATAAATATGTGGTTTCATTTCTTTCTTCTTCTAAATCTGGATCAGTGGTATCATAGCGGTCTAATCCTCGTTTTTTTTAATGCATGTCCTTGACACGATCAAGGTATAGAGATTTGGGCCTCAATATTGTATCTCTTGAGGGAAAATGCTCCCATACACCCAAGAAACCACCCATGGAAAGTGAAAAAAAAGAATACGAGACAAAATGTCCTTTCAAAAAATTTCTCGTGGAATCCCTTGAGCAATAGAGGAACAAGATGATGGACAACTTTGCACAAATCCTTCGGCGGTTACCGACAAGCGACGCATCCAGCTCAAGTGAAGGTGCCACCCCCTTCAAGGTTCAAGTCAATTTTTATGTTCCTATATTTGAAGGTCAAATATATGCGAATGACATAGACAAATGGTTAAACCTTATAGAAGGGTATTTTTCTATCCACAACTTTTTCGATGAAGAAAAGATTACATTTGCGCTACTCAAGGCCATCCCCCATGTCAAATATTGGTGGGAGACTTTCTGTGAGAAAAAGAAAATAGAGGGATCCACATTATTTGGAGTTTCACCCACTTGGGGTTCCTTCAAGGATGTTATTAAGGAACAATACTACCCTTTTGGAAGTTATGACGACTTGTATACAAGATGGACCACATTGCGGAAGGAAAGAGACCAAAAAGTGCTAGAGTTCACCAATGTCTTCCATACCTTGTGCACTAAGTTGGGCATCAAATATTCTAATTGACATCTAGTGCTCAAGTACCACGATGGTTTGTATAGATAAATCCAGACGAAAATGGATTTTTTGGACATCTCATCCTTGGGCACGACCTATCGATATGTCGTCAAAATTGAGCAGAAGCTTAAACAAAAGACGCGACAGTTTGGGTCTGGGAACCCCTCACAACAAGAGAAAGGAAAGGGTAGCCCCAAATCATAGAACAAATGACATAGAAAATATGGGAAACCTCAAGAAAACTAGTCCAAGTTGCAAGCAAAGAAGGACAATGGGAAGATGAAGAAATATATCAGGAAGTGGTGTGACTTCCATAAAATCCACTGGCATAACACTGTTGATTGTCACTCAAAGCAGTCATTGGTGGTTGAGGTAAAATCCTTTGAATCAAATGTGGGTTCTGACTCTGAGTCAAAACTATAAAATGGGAGATGAATCATTGATGCGAAACCTAGTTCCACTATTGCTACCACCAAGATCCAATCCGTTGAACCTAATGAGCTAGAGGAAGGCAAGCACCTCTTTCATTCAAAGATGTGGGTGAAATGCACTCCACTTCACTTCATCGTTGATAGTGGTAGCCATAAGAACCTCATTTCAACATAGTTTGTCAAGTGGCTAGCCCTACTGAAAATGTTGCACCCGCAAACCTACACTATTGGATGTCTTCGTCAAGGGAGTTATCCTCACGTCCGCCAACAGTGTCTCTTGTCGTACGACCTAAATCCATTCAAAGATGAGGTATTGTGCAATGTTTCTCCCCTTGGAGTTTTTGATGTTCTTTTGGGCCAACCTTAGTTTTGGAAACGTCACGATTCTAGGCCTCATAGTGTTATTATTACTTTGAATAGGAAATTGTACAGGATACCCGAAGTAGTCCCACCTAGTTCTATTTCCTTAATCTCTTCCAAGCAATGTAGGAAGGTCATTTATAAGACCAGAAAATTTTTCTTCTTCATGATTCTCTCTCAGAGTGAGAGAAATCTTGTAGCCACATCCATGGCCTCTGTTTCCAACCTATCCATGCAGCAGAAGCAAGTGGATAAGGTCATGGAAGAATACAAAGACATCTTCTCATCACCTACTGGGGTAGCTCTGCACTGTCAGGTCAAGCATCTCATCAATATGACCCCCGGTGCATCGCTACCCAATGGGCCAGTCTATGGATGATCTCTGCTAGAAAATGAGGAGATCAAGTGGAAGATCCAAGAATTTATCCACAAGGGGCACAACCGACCCATATCATCAACTTGTGGAAGCCCAATTGTGTTGGTACAAAAGAAAGACAAGAATTGGCGGTTCTGCATGATTATCGGTCCCTAAATAAAATCACAATCAGGAACCAATACTTGATTCCCCAAATTAACAATATCCTTGATCAGCTCAAGGGGGGAAAATACTTCAATAAGATTGATCTGAATTCTGGCTACCATCAGGTCCCGATAGAACCTGTCGATGTATGGAAAACTGCCTTCAAGTCAAAATAAGGTCTTTTTGAATGGATTGTCATGCCCTTTGGTTTGAAAAATGCCCCAACAAATTTCATGAGGATGATGGATGATATCTTGTGGCATTTCACTAATTATTTTGTGGTGGTGTATCTGGCTGACATCCTCGTCTACAACAAGACTTAGGTAGAACACTTGCAACATATTTAGCAGGTTTTTCACACTATGCAGCAGCACAAGCTATATGCCAACTTGGAAAAAATATCCTTCGGCATGGATAGGGTCCAGTACCTAGGATACATTGTTGATGCACATGGTGTGCATGTTTATCCATCCAAGATCCAAGTTATCCATGATTTTCCAGCGCCAACCACGTTCACTGAGCTTTGGAGCTTCTTAGGCCTTGCCAATTTCTATCGAAGGTTCATGTTGGGATTCTCCCATATTGCATGGGCCCTCAACCAAATAACCAGAGGTGGTGGTAAGGAAATATTTGTGTGGGGAAAGTACCAATAGAAATAATTTGATGATCTGAAGCAGCGCTTGTGCTCCACCCAAGTTCTTTCATTACCTAACCTGCAACAACCCTTTGAGATCGAGATATATGCTTCAGACTATGTTGTGGGTGTAGTCATCACTCAGCACGGCCACCCCATGGCCTATCATAGTGAGATACTATCATATGTCATATGTAATTATGCTACTTACGACAAATAAATTTACTCCATTGTGCAAGTCTGTCGCCAATGGAGGCATTACAAGGTAAATTGAAGAATGATCACCATCATAAGTGGTCCACATATTTGTAGCAGTTCCACCTCAAAATCAAGTATAAAATAGGAAGTACCAACTGATTCCTTGATTGGCTCAGCCAACCTACAGTTGTGGCACTCACCATAATGCTCAATTCTTGGGGCCATGAGACCTCCAAATTACCCCACCTCTAGGAGATAGATCACGACTTCGCAAACCTACCACATGTTGGGAACAAACACAATGGTCACCATTTTCCATCTTCAGTACATATTGTTGTGCCATCTAGGTCATCTATGTGTTCCATCAAGTGAGTGAGTGAAGCTGATTTGGGAATCCCACTACAGTCTAGTCGCAGGACACTTCGGCGTGGAAGAGACAGTGGCAGTGTTGCAACAACATTTCTACTGGTTGAAACTTCGACAAAATGTCAGCAAGTATATTCGGTCCTACACTACCTGCATTATTTCCAAATCGATCAATAAGAAACAAGGTTTGTACACTCCTATGCCTACTCCTGACAGGCCTTGGGAATCTATCTCAATGGAATACATGTCGGGCCTTCCGTCCACCAAGTGAGAAAATGACTATGTTTTTCTCATTGTTGATCGCTTTTTGAAGATGGTGATTATGGCCTCTTGCAAGAAGAGAATCACAGTGAAGGCCACTACGAAGATCTTGTTTGAACAAGTGCAAGTAAACTTTGGGATCCCACAAACCATTATCTCAAATCGAGACAGTCAGTTCCTCAACACATTCTGATCAAGCCTCTGGTTACTATTGGACACCAAGCTCACCAAGTCCACTTCCTTCCACCCCCAGATGGATGGCCAAACCCAGGTCATCAACTGGATGATCATACACATCCTAAACATGTACAATTCCAAGCACCCTTGCACCTGGGATGAGAGTCTTCTCTATTTTCATCACAGCTACAACAAATCCATACATAGCTCAACCAACCACAACCCCTTTCAGGTGAGGTTGGGATTTCAACCATTGGGTACCATGGATGTTGCACTACCCCTTGCGACCACCCAGGAAAACTCATCGCATGCTCCATCTAGATATTACAAATCCACTCAATTCATTGAGTAGATTCAGTACATCCGCCAACAGATTCAACATATTTTACAAAAGTCGAATGCCAAGTACAAGCAACACCATCATCAACACTAGGTGTTGCACCAGTTTCAAGTGCGAGACAAAGTTTGGTTTCACTTGTAGAAAGATCTCATTACAGGGCCTCATCAAAATATTTTTCCACTTCATTATGGACCATACACCATCACCAGGGCTATGGGTGACAATACTTTTGATATCAGCCTTCCCCCATTCCTTGGCTTGCACCCAGTATTCAATGTGGACTTCCTTCGGCCTTATTTTCCACCATTATTGGATACCTCGGAGATAGTAGAATAGTTGACACCAATAGATCTCAACCTTGACTGCATGCAACAAGCATGCATTGATCAAATCATGGACACATAGGTCAAGGGAACTCACCAGTAGAGAATCCAACTTTATCAGGTTGTCAAAGCAGGGAAACTCTTGCACCAAGGCAAGTGGCTCACCCATGGCCAAATTCAGCAAAAATTTTCTCATATGATGAGGGAACTCAATGAAATGGATACCATTGCTTCATAGTGGGGGGGGTGGGGGATTGACCCAAGAGGATCTCGGTGGCCACACACCTTGTCCAACTGGCTCAAAATAGGTTTTTGGCAACTTACTATTTTTAGCATTTTTTTAGTTTCTAAACTTCCAAGGCCATTTTGAGGGCCTAAACGATGATTTTTCATGATAAGGAACCTCATTCATGGATTAGGGATGTGATTGAGCCCCCTAAATGAATATCATCATCAATACCTTTCCAACGAGCTATCATGCGCCTTAAACAAAGATCATATGCAAAAGTTACAACCCCGGGTGTTGGAGTTATTTCACACACACCTAGGATTTATTTTTCCTAAGGTTTTTCCTTTTTTATTAATCATAATTAGTAATTATTCAGTCTCCTATATTTTAGGGGAGAATATTCCACCTGGAGAATATTCTCTTTCAGTGGACACTTCAGTTTTACTAGTTGAGATGAGTTTAGATGTTGCATTGGTTTTGTCACCATGCAACATTGGGATCATCACCAGCTAATGCGCACTTTTCTTGGGATCATCACCAAACTGGCCCATTACCCTTGATTTCCTGAGTTAACTCCTCACTACTCTCTATTCAGTTAGTTAACTGAAGACTAGTTGACTATTTAACTCAGCTAGGTGGCAGTTCACTCCCATAACTACCTGAGAGACTAGACTAGGTGGGAGTTTACTCCCATAACTGTTGGTGTGTGTCCAGATCACTCTAGACCACCACTATGGTGCATTAGTTGCTCATGTATCATATATTTATTGTAAATTATTCACTCTTTGAGTGTGGAATATGGTTAATGAGAATTCTTCTATTCTTTTCTCTCCTTTTTCTTATTTCTCAAATTCTCTCTACAAATGTGTGTAGTATTTTCTAGCTAGATCTATTATGTGCAAGTTCAACACATTTACACCAGGAAGTTGATGCATTAAATTACCCCAATGGGTCCTGCGTGACTTTTGGCGCTTCATCTCCTAGGGTTAGGTTTTTGGATGTATAGGGTTTTTGGCATTCATTTTTATTATAAAAATTCCTTCAGAGCCTCATTGTACTCATGTTCTTGTGAATGAGCGTAGTTGTCACATCTCTTCTTAGAGATAAGATGCCACCATTCTAGCAAGGTTGTTTTCAGTCTGCATTTTACATTTCAGCATATTTCTTACTTAATAGAAGTCAAGTTTTACTATATCTCTATTATTTTTCATTATGTCTCTATGTTAATGTTATAAATATATGGTTTCATTTCGTTTTGCTCCTAAATCTGTAACAGTGGTATCAGCACGGTCTTCTCCTTGTAGTTTTTTTTTAATGCATGTCCCCAATGTGGTCAGGGTATATAGAGTTGGGTCTCGAGCGTGTTTCTCTTAAGGAAAAATTCTCTTTCACACCCAAGAAACCACCCATGGCAGGCGAAAAGAAAGACTATGGGAGAGGAGATCCTTTCAAAATGTTGCTCAAGGAAGCCCTTGAGTGCCAGAGGAACGAGATGATGGACAACTTTGCACAAATACTTCAATGACTACAAACAAGCGATGCATCCACCTCAAGCGGAGGTGCCACCCCCTTCATGGTATAGATTAATTTTTAAATTCATATATTTTAAGGTCAAATAGATACGAATGTCGTAGATAAATGGTTAAACCTTCTAAAAGGGTATTTTTATGTCCACAAATTTTTCGATAGAGAAAATATTACATGTGCGCTCCTCAAGGTCATCCTGACTCAGATTCGGTACCCACATATAATTCAGAGCATTTCACCTCCGCCACCAGTGATTTCTTTGTGCAGTAATCATCAATGTTATGCTAGGGGCTCTTATGGAAGTCACACCACTTCCTGGTATCTTTATTTTTCTTTCTAGTGTCCTTCTTTACTTGTGGCTTGGGTCTTCCCTTTACTTACTTCTAATGTGAGGGGTTATCTGGCCTAAATTGTCACGTCTTTTGTTGAATCTTTTTCTTGATTTTGACAGCATATTGATAGGCCGCACCCAAGGACAAGATGTCCAAAAACTCCATTTAGGCCTGGATGTATCTATGTAGACCACTATGATACTTGAGCACCAGATGTCACTCAGAATATTTGATACCCAACTTGTTGTGCAAGGTATGGAAGATATTTGTGAACTTTGGCACTGCTTGGTCTCTTTCCTGTCGTAGTGTGGTCCATTTTGTATACAGGTCGTCATAACTTCCAATAGGGTAGTATTGTTCCTTGATAGAATCCCTAAAGGACTCCCAGGTGATCACGACTATAAATAATGAGGGTTCCTTTGTTTCCTTTTGCTCGCAAAAATTATCCCACCAATATTTGACATGGGGAACGGCTTTGAGGAGCGCAAACGTAATCTTTTCTTTGTTCGAAAAGTTATGGACAGAAAAATACCCTTCTAGTAGATTCAACCATTTGTCTACTGCATCTGCATCTATCTAACCTTCAAATATGGTAATATCAAAGTTTATTTGTACCTTGAATGGGTCGGCACCTCCGCTCGAGGAATATGTGTCGCATGTTGGTAGCCACCAAAGGATTTGCACAAAACTATCCATCATTTCATTCCTCTATTGTGTGAGAGCTTCCTCAAAAAACATTTTGAAAGGATATCCTATCTCGTTGTCTTTTTTCTCCTTCCATGAGAGTTCACTTGGGCATGCAAGAGATTTTGTCCTCAAGAGAAACAAGATTGAGACCAAATTCTTTGTACCCTAACCTCATTGGGGACATGCAGTAAGAACAACTAGGAGCAGACCACTTTGATACCACTGATCTGGATTTTATGAGCAGAAGGAAATGAATACAAATTATTATTATTATTAACAAGCAAACACAAGGATAACATAGCTACAGTAAAATTGGTTTATATTCAATAAGAAAATGTGTTGAAACTGTAAAATGCAGTGGAAAACAAGATTTCTAGAATGGTGGTGGCTTATCTATGAGAAGAGATGTGATGGTTGTGCTCATTCCCAAAATGAGCCAGTTGGAATAGGTGGGAGGGCACCAAAATCCATCTGGATCAAAGACATTCCTTAATCATGTGCCATACCATTCATGATACAAGCCTCAACAAAGAACATAAATGACATGCCTTTACTCATGAAGAAACAACTGATACATAGCAACTCAGATTCTTTATCACCTCTAATGTACCATCATACCTTGTTGCAACCTGATCCAAGCATCCTTCATCAAATATAGCTTAGCCTCACTGGGAAGATGTTATATATTGTTGATATTATGGTAGTTGTGGGAGTTATTAACCTCTATGTGTAACCTTTGACGAGTCTATAATATTTAGGGAAGCAAGAGAAACCCTATAAGGTTAGGAAATAACCTTAGAAGACAAGTCGACTCAAGATAATAATTTATATTAAATTATTGTCCTCTAGAAGTAGAAGTTGGCCTAGTTAGGTCACTTCAAGGACTATAAATAACAGGGCATTAGAGCTCATTTGTCACGCACACTCTCATAGCTGCATAAGGATAAGTGGTGTGCATGAATCGAGGAGAGTTGCAGTTTCTACAGTGGTGACTTGTTATTTGGTTATGGTTGGACTTTCTGCTTGGTTATGGTTTGGAATTTCTACTAGGTACACTAGCTCTGAAGAGAGGTACGTTGCTTCTAGGGTATTCTTCCGGAATTATTTTGTCTGTCAAAGTTAAGGTGCTCGAGGGGGGAATTTGTGCCTATGGTTGGGTGATAATATTGAGATATTGTCTATGGTGAAACAAACACACCTATTATTCTAACAGGTTATGGGCCCACACTATCTTCAGACAGTCTAACCACTGGAAGGTAGATTGGGAGGATTTTCTCAGTTGCAGTTGCAGTTTTAGTCAAAATTTTGTTGCCACAATGAAACCCTAACCCTCATGTTAAGGCACCTTATGTGAATCGCTTGACCTAATTCATGGATAACCTAGTGTGCCCTAGCCTAGCACACCTCCTAGTATTCTCAGCAAGCCAAGGCATCAAGTTTGAGTTTTTGGTCAAAGTCAAAGGTTGACCAAGTCAAAGCAGTCATGACTTACTCTATGAATTCAGAAAACTAATTATAAAGGTCTTATAACATTAGAGCATGGAAGATAAGGATTGACCTCATCCTTTCCAAGAATAAAGTGTTAGATATCGTGAAAGGGAAGATCATGGAACCACGGTTTGAAGTAGGAAAAGAGAAGGAACCTCAGAATGTTGCAGTTATGGAGAATTTTAAGGACAATGACATCAATGCTATGAGTATCATAGTGGACTCTGTAAAGGACCATTTGATACCCTGCATTTCTCATATTGACTCATCTAAATTGACTCATCTAAGAAGATGTACAATGCCCTAACTAACCTCTTCTTAGTCAAAAATATTGGACAAGTAATGAGTATGAAGAATGAGCTCTGTGATATGAAAATGAATGATGATGACACCATAACATCATACTTTGTAAGAATATCTTAGTTAAGAGATCAACTACAAGCTATTGAGGAAATCATTTCAGAAAAGGAACTAGTAAATATAGTACTTAATGGACTTCCCAAGACATGGGATACATTTTTCGCAAGCATGAACACAAGAATGGAGTATCCCACATTTGAAGAAATTTGGACTTGTTTTGCACAAGAAGAATCAAGGATTAGCACAAAAGAGAAATTCCAAAATAAAGATGATCTTCAATCCTACACAACAAATTTAAGAAATTCAGGAATAAGAAGTTTGTCTCAAAGAAGAAACCAAATCAAGAAAAGAATATGTCAAAAATACAATGCTTCAATTGTTGAAAATATGGTCACTACAAGAACCAGTGTCCTGAGTTAAAGAAAAGGAAGGAAACACATGAAGCAACAGTTTCCAAAGAAAAGGAACCCTCAAATAAAGTCAAACGGATGAAGTAATTTTTCTTCTAGTCAAGGTAATAATATTATTTTGTAACCTAATCCTTGTACATACCATCTTTACATGGTTCTTGCACATATCAGGTGTATCTATTTCTTGGAAGATAAGATGGTCAGTTTCGATGAAACAACACCTATGGAAGAATAAAAAGATAAGGATTTTCATTACAACGACTACTAGTTAGACAATGTATCTAAAAAGGATGAAGTACGTTAACAACCTTTAGTGACAATTCCTATACGTAACAACTCCCAGATGGACTGCAATCAGAATCAAACTTAAAGAAACCCAGAAGGAGTCGGACTAGAAAGAAGTCAGTAATCAAGAGGAAATTATAATATACTTGTGACACTTTACATAAAGCAATAAGGATGCATACAAAAGCATGGACTCTCTAATATGGAGGAAGCTTATTGCAAAATTCCAAAAGAAGAGCATGCATATTTATCATTCAGGCATGAAGCCATTATTAGAAGGGAGATAATCCCCAATGATATGATCCATTGAAAAAGAATCCATGAAGACTGTGAAGTATATATCTATGTTCTTCATTGGGAGTAGCAGCCATTCGAAAAGAATCTTTGAGTATCCTTGGTTGTCCATATACATTCCTATGATGAAAGGAAGAAGTTGGAATCTTCATGAAGGAAGGGAATGGAATCTACAGAAGACTCTATGGACCCCAAAGTTGAAGAACATGAAGATTCCAAGAAAAAAATAAAAGCCAGAACAACCAATTGAACCAATTATTATACCGAGAATCATAATACTACCAACATGGTTTGAACCCACTAGAAGCAGTCAAGCAGAAGGAATAGAAGGAATGATATGAAAATGAAAAAGGGTTTTGTGCACAAATTTGCAAGTGAAATAGTTATGTGATTTAGGTAGTTGGATCAAGTTGCAAACACATAAACTTAATCAGTTTGTTTTTTACTTAACATGATCAACATAAACAACCATTATAAGCAAGCATATAACACAGCAAAATGATAAAGGAGTTCACCCCTCTAGTGGGATACATCTCCTGGTCCAAATTCCAATGGATCATTTTCATTAATGCTCAAAGTGTCAAAATCAGTGCTTTACAATGCTCAGAATGCAAAATAGATGGCTTCAATGGCTCCAGAATGTCCAAAAACCCTTAGTTGGGCTCTTCCTGCTGCTGGTTTGGCTAAAAAATGGAAAAAATACACTTCCTCGAAGTTTTTCCCCAATAGATTGTTGTAACTGCTCACCAAAATGCACTATGTCAAAACTAAACTTGGCCTCTGTGTGTTTCTCATGCCAAAACCCCAATATGTGTACCATTCTGGGTCATGGGTGCAATTGTCGCATGGTTAGAGGGATAGGCACTTTAATGGGCGGAGGTGTGGTCACGTGGCCCCCCATGTGGTTGGGCCTCAACCTACATTTCCGCACCCATCTGTCTATCTATTAGAACCTTGTCACCAGTGGTCATATGGAAAGGTGGTAATGTGTAGTGACTAGGGATGAAAAATCCCCGACCCTTTCTCCGCCTAGATCAAAAATTAGAGCAAGCTTAAATAAAAATTTTAAACCTTACATGTTAAGAATCACTGTGCATGGGCTGGTAACCAGGTCCTTGCCAAGGAACTACCCACCAAAGGTCCCAGGTTCAACCCCCACGGACTCCAAAAAAAATTTAAACCAATCAACGATGGGGTGCCATGTGGAAGCCCCTGTCTAGGCCATGTGGCACCTTTCCATTCACCACCAAATGACACATGTCAGTCGTAGATTGATCCACATCAACTTGCCAACTCATCTTGCCACATCATCACCTTGACATGTCACCTGTATGGTCCCCTTTCCACATCAGCAGTACAGTCTACACAGTAAGCATGTACAGACTATACGGACTGTGTATAGTCATCATTTTTCTTGTTTGGAAAAGTGGACAGAACGTGATATCTCTCCAATACGATGTTCGTTTGATCCCGTTGAAGTTGTGTTGGGATCGTGAGGATGATATCTACGCAATGAATTTGTTTTCAAGAAATTCCAATCACTTTGATTTTTGAGCATATTTTGATCCCCTGGATCACTCCTCCCCATTGGGAAGCTTTTGGACCTCCAAAATACTACCTTCAGTCAATTTGAATATGAGGGTACAATTCCCTCACCTTTCCAACCTCAATCCATATAGATTTTCTTGGATTTGTTCCTTTAAGACCAACACGAAGGTATTTCACATTCCCTTGTTTTGAAGTTCTCATCAACCTGTCAAGGATTGTATCCCCATGCAACTTTGAAATATATTCTGGCGAGAAGTCATCTATGGAAAGAATCTAAACATGCTCTCCTTGATCATCAATCAAAGTAGGCTCATACAATCTCAAATTCTCAACATTAACAATTGCATACATTTTCATATAAAGAGGCAAATCCAAATGGAAGGTATTGTTACTAATCTTTTCAAGAATCTTGAAAGGTCCATATATAATTGAATTCATTTTTTTACCTTCTCCTTTAATCCTCTCTTTGCTAATGTAAAGCCAAACTTCATCTCCAAATTGGAAATTGTATCAACACGATGCTTGTTATGTATTGTCTTGTACTTGGCTTGGCTCTTTTCCAACTGTTCTTGTACCATTTGAAGCACCAACTGAATTTGTTCAATGAAATTCTTTGCTCTATCAATATCATAATGACCATCAATATCAATATCATTCCCAAAGATAAAATCTAAAGGAGATTTTGGAAAATAACCAAAACATGCCTCAAATGTAGATGTTTGAGTCGAAGAGTGCTTAGCCCAGTTATAAACATGTTGAATGTAGTGTAGGTGCCCATCTGAAAGCTTAGGATGTTTGTTGCAATAACCATGAAGAAGATGTTCTACCATTTTATTCACCACTTATGTTTGACCATCAATTTGTAGATGAAATGTTGTACTCTTTTTCAGCTTGGTGTCCATGAGTGCCCATAAGATTGACCAAAATTTCCCAATAAAACGAGAATCTCAATCAGAAATAATGGATTTGGGTAACACAAAATGTACCCAAACATGCTGAAAGAAAATTTGTGCCATTTGTTCAGTTGTAACCTGCTTCTTACAAGGCATCAAAATACACATTTTGTTGAAACGGTCAACCACAACATAAAGATAATCATGATTCTTTTTTGACATAGGTAGACCTCCTACAAATTCCATGGAAATGCTTTCCCAAGGACGAGAAGGAACTGGAAGTGGAGTATACAAACCCAATTTTCTATTGCTAGGCTTACTTGTAGGACATAAAGAACATCCTCTTACATATCTTGAAACACTTTCATTCATTTTAGGCCAATAGCAATACCTTTGCAAATTATCCATTGTCTTGCCTACACCAAAGTGGCCAGCAATAAGAGAAGAATGTGCTTCCCTTATGATGTTGACTATTTCACCCTGTGGAATACATAGCTTGTCAAGATGATACAAAATATTATAATGCACATGGTAATCCAACTCCTCAACTTGGTTAGAATGACACAAAGTTTCATAAACCTCTTTAAAATCAGCATCTAAAGCATATTGTTTGACATAGCTCTCAAGCATGGTAGAATTATGCTTAATAATAACTGAAGCACTAACAATAGGCCTATAAAGCATATCAATAACTTTATTATAAATTTCTTTATTATACCTGATAACCAAGTGTAATTGTTGTAGAAAACCCATCCATTTGAAGTGCCTTGCTTGTTGTAGCTTTGTTTGTGATTGTAAGTATTGCAATGGTTGATTATTTGTGTGAATGATAGTTTATTTTCCCAACAAAAAATGTTTCCATTTTTTCACACTTTGCACCAATGCATACAACTCCTTATCATATGTAGGATAATTAATCATAGCACCATTAAAAGTTTCAGAATGAAAACAAATGGGCTTACCATGTTGCAACAAGACTGCTCCCATTGCATAGTTACTTGCATCTTTTTTCATCTCAAATGGTTGTCTCAAATTAGGAAGTGCAAGAAATGGAGTTGAACTAATCATCTCCTTCAATGCATAAAAAAAAAATTGTTGTTGGCCTCCCCATTGGAAAATTTGTTTGATGCTTGTCACTGCATGTAATGGAGCCACAATTGAAGAGAAGTTGGCAATAAACTTTCTCCAATATTGGGTTGTTTCCAAAAAGCTTCTTACCTCTGTCACATTGTTGGGCTTGGGCCAATCCAAAATGACTTTGACCTTGGAAGGATCTATTTTTATTTATCCTCCTCCAACAATATGTCCCAAGTAAATAAGTGAGGTCTTTCCAAACTCACATTTGGACGTCTTTAAAAACAAATTTTCTTTCTTCAAGACATCTAAAACTTGCTTTACATGCATAACATACTATTCACGAGATTTGCTAAATATCAAAATGTCATCCAAGTAGACAATCACATAATCATCAATAAAATGTCTTAAGACATCATTCATAACTCTCATGAATGTAGCAGGAGCATTACAAAGCCCAAATGGCATAACCATCCATTCAAACAAACTTTTCTTTGTTTTGAAAGTTGTCTTCCATGTGTCTCCTTCAACAATTCTAATTTGATGATATCCACTTTTCAAATCCAACTTAGTAAAATACTTAGCATCTTTCAATTGATCAAGCAAATCATCAATTCTAGGAAGAGGATAACGATTATTTACCGTGATCTTGTTCAAGGATCTTAAATAAACACACATGTTCCATGTACAATATTTCTTTGGTAATAAAACAATTGGTGACCCACATGGAGATGTGTTTGGCATGATAACCCCTTTTTCAAGCAACTCTTGGATTTGTTTCTTAATTTCAGTATTCTCCGTGACTGACATCCTATACATACCAATGTTTGGAAGAGGACAATCTTGTTGCAATTGTATCTCCTGTTGGATACCCCTTTTAGGAGGCAATCCTTTTGGTTCCTAAAGCATCTCATCATATTGGTTAACAACCTCATATAAATCAGATTTCAACTTTGCATCACAACCTTGGAAAGCTTCTTTCTCAACATTGTCTTTGGGTTTGATCATCAAGAGTACAAATTTCTTACTAGCATTGACTAATCTCTTCATTTGTCCAGCATTTGCAAGTGACAAAATCATCTTCTTTGTATGTTCTCTAACAATGTACTCAACTCCATTTTTAAACAAATGATGTTTTTTCTCATGACGATGAAAGATGGCTCTCCTATCATATAAATATGGGCTTCCCAACACAATACCACAAATATCCAATGGAATAACATCAAGCTCTACCTCATCTATAAAGTTTGCAATGATGGCAAATCTAAGTTTACATCTTCTTGTCACATGAAATTTGGAATTGCCACATATCCATTCTAGAGGATATGGTTTAGGATGAGGAGTAGTTTCCAAATGAAATTTCTTAACTGTCTTTAGAAATGAGGTTTTCTTGAGATCCAGTATCAAATAGAGTATCTATATTGGTATGCTTCGAAATTACCCTTATGTGGAAAATATATATTCTTTATTTTTTATGTTGAGTTTCATTGAGGCTACTACTTGAAGAACTAGTACTTGCAATATAATCCTTACCTTGAAAACCCATGGCTGTAATTTTTGTTTCATCTCCTGAATTAGAACCTAAATCATGTTGTGTAGTTGCAACGGTCTTTGGTTTCCCCTTGTGGTTGAAAATTTTGGGTCTCATTTCAAGATGAATTTGCCATGATGAAAATGGTCTTCATCATGGCCATCTTTTGAACAATGTTTACATGAGAGTTTCTCTCCCTCTTTCTTGACTGAAGCATTCTTTCTTCCATTTCCTTTAAATTTTCTCTTTCCCTTGTCTCCCTTAACAAATGGCTTCTTGCTTCCCTCTTGAGGTTCATTTCTCCCTCTTTCTTCCAAATGAGTTGCATGTACAAAAAATTCATCTATATTTTTAGGGTTAAACATAAGTATTTTATGTCTCAAGTAGCTATGCAATCCTCCAATGTATTTGAGTAAAGTTTCTTGAGAAGATAAATCTATACCCAAAATCAAATCTCTTCTTCTAAATTCTTGAGTGTAGCTTTGCACACTTTTCCCTTTAGCTTGTTTAAAGTTTTTCTAGTCCATAATAGCTTTCTGCATGTATGCTAATGGATAAAATTTTATTTTAAGTGCAACAATAAAATCATTCCAAGAGGATAAAACTTTACCATGTTTCTTCATGTTCTCTTGAGTTTTGGCTTCACACCAAATGAGTGTTGCACTTTCCAAACTAAGAGAAGCAAGTTGAATATTAGTTTCATCATATTTGAATCTTTGTATCCTACAATACACTTCAATCTGACGAATCCAGTTATCCAATTTCTCGGCATTTACCTCTCCATTGTATATAGGCAATTCAAACTTAATATCAAGCTTAAGAAAAGGAGTTTGTGGAGGAATTTTACCATGTTCTTTTGGAGAATTTGGAGG
>CBVK0100740947.1:0-10087 GCA_900067695.1 Picea abies
TTTTGGAGAATTTGGAGGTGGTTGTGAAATGGTAAAAGAAGTGGAATATGGAGGTGAAGGAGGTGGGGTATCACCATTCCCTCCATTTCCTTTTGGAATTTTATCACCACTATCTTCATTACCTCTTGGAGGATTTGAGCTTTCACCTTGCAACCTTGCATTTATTTCTTCATTTAAACTTTTCACCATTTTTGTCATATCATAAAAATATTTTCTTAAAGTTTCATCTTATGAAGTAAGAGTTTCATGACTCTTCTCATGAGCCATATGATGCAGGAGCATCACCTTCAAAGTCAAAGACACGAGCGTGGAGGCAAAGAAACAACATCTCAGCATGATAGAGTTCAAATCAACAATTGAGTTGTTGAGATATTTTGGAAAAAGAATTTTTAAATATGTCATGTTTGTAAAGTCATATAGGACTGTAAGGGGTTGCAGATATAGAGTGTTGACTCTTATCTGGTAATAATTGTTATTTATTGTAATAGGACAAAGTAGGTAATTGTTGTGACTTGATAGGATAGGTTGGAGACATGATGAGAGAGCTCATGGAGCCAGTCCTTATATAGTTGTGGTTGCATTGTAAAAGTATTAAGAGATAGGGATCAGTAGAGCATAATAGAGTAGAAGAAAGACGCAGTGGAGAACTGCAATATCATGTAAATTGTTTCGTGAATGAATAGAATAAACCGAATTGTCCCAAATCTTGGACTGTGTTTATTTTAATGTGTGATTGAATGAATGTTGCATTCTGTGTATGTCATTTAGTTCATTTTTGTTCATGTATGATTGTTCAAGAAGTTGATCGTATGAGTTTGTGATGAAACTGGATAAGTTTCAATTGTTTCTCTTCTGAAACAAGTATGCAAGGTGTGCATCTTGAATGCAAGGAGTACATCTACTGAGTCTCATATTGACTTAGAAAGAGTTCAAAGAGAGAGAAGAGGAAACTTAGACTAGGTGCAAGGAGTGCACAGTGTAAAGAAGTGACCAAGCATCGAAGAACCAGAACAGAGGAACATCAGGAGGGTGACAAGAATTTATTTCCAATAAATCCTTCAAACTGAGTTATCGAAATCCCCGAACGCAAGGAGTGAATGGGAATTCGAAATCCTTTATGGATCAAGCTCGGAAGGGATAGCACTTTCATAAGTGTTGACAAGATCCAAGAGTCAGACTCGTAGGAGGATCAAAGGTCGAAACCTTTGAAGACTAATAAATATTCTAAGTCGGAAGAAATTAGAAGCTCAAGAGAAGGAGCGACAGTGGTTGTTGGATCATAGTGCAAAGGATCAACATTCGTCTGATCAGAGCAAGGTGCACAAGCCTTAAAGCTTCCCACACGTAGGAGAGCGAACTTACCAAGGTTTGATAATTGAGATTTATGAAGTCCAGAGAGCCAGAGAGCTGAAGAAAAATCTCAATCGTTCGATCATCCAAAGTAGATCTGAGCCGTCAAATCAGTCGAAGAAAATATCAAGCGTCGGATCGTCCGAAGTGAATCTGGACCATCTAATCAAGAGGATATGTGGCATGAATCTATGGACCCCGGGTAAAGCCCCGAAGTAATTCATAGTCATCAAATTAAGAGAGACATGGAATAGATCCATGCACTCTGGGTAAAGACCCGAAGAAATCCTTGATCATCAGATCAAGTGGACATGCGTTAGTGGATTATAGCCTTCGAATAAAATCCATTGGGAAAAGGGGTGAAGTTTGAGATTTGAGAATCTTAGAAGTCCGAAGACTCGAAGGAGATATCGAACGTTGATCGAGACGAGGGCCACAAGACCATTCATTTGGTTGAAAGTTCAAACGCCTGAAGTAGAAGTAGGGCTGTTGATTTAGGAGGACAGGTGTCCACAGATCATCAACTCTGGAAGATTAACGTACAGAGGAAAGCAGGGTTTGAGACTTGAAAAGTCTGAAGTCCAGAATCACGAAGGAGATCATGTTCGTTGGTTCAAGAGGGTTAGATCTGGTCTATGGATTTGAAAAGGGCATATCTGAACCGTCAATTAAGACAATACTGTCAAGATTGGGAGATCGATGATCCCGTAGCATTTCGAGGACAGGAGTTGTGTGAAATTTAAAACTTTAAGGGTGGACTGAAATCCAGACCATGGTTTTGGCAAGAGGACACATGTAGGCTCAAAGAGAATTATGGGCCAAAAAGTAGTTTGGTCCCAAACTGCTTTGGTCATGCCCACAATCACGTGGTCATGAGAGGTCATTGCCTAAAGTCACATCAAGAGGGGGCTTATCAGAAAAAGGAGATAATGCCCAGAACTTTGATATTTCATAGGAGAGCGAGAGGGAAGGTTGTGGGTGCTATTAGACCTGCACCAAGAAGTCGAAAGGGCATGTTTTTAGATACAGAAGGAGACCATTAAGGTTTCAGAGGGTCATTTGACTCAAGACTCAGAGATCCTTGACTGGGAGGTCATGTATCCCTAGGGGGGAGTAGGGGAGCTACATCAGGTGGTATCAGAGCCAAGAGGGATTACAGAGTAGAGAGATATGAATCAAGAAGAGTTCAGAAGTGCTGGAGTAGAGAATTTTGCAACAAAAATGTAGAAACTCCATGACAAAGTCAGAGAGAAGCTACAAGACAGCAACCTGAAATATAAGAACAGAGTTGATCAAAAGAGTAGAGAAGTTCAATTCAAGGTAGGAGATGAAGTCTTAGCTCATTTGAGAAAAGAAAGGTTTCCAAGGGGAACATATAACAAGTTGAAGATGAAGAAAGTAGGACCGTGCAGGATTCTCAGAAAATTTGCAGCCAATGCTTATGAAATTGAGTTGTCAGAAAATGTTGGGATATCACCGATATTCAATGCTGCAGACCTGTTTCCTTACAGGAGAGATGAAAAATTTCCCACAGCAAAAAAAACTCATATGGATAAAATCATTGAATAGAGAGATGGAAAGAAGACCAGAAGGAAGACACATCCTGAATACTTAGTGAAGTGGAATGACCATCCAATGGAAGATTCAAGTTGTGTCACAGAACTTGATATTTTGAAGCATGGAAAAACAGTGCAGGAGCTCATGGATAGGAGTCCATGAAAATTTTAACCAGAGGAGTATGATGCAGGAGCATCGCCTTCAAAGTCAAAGACACAAGTGTGGAAGCAAAGAAATGACATCTCAGCATGACAAAGTTCAAATCAACAATTAACTCAAGAGTAAATCGAGTTGTTGAGATATTTTGGAAATAGCATTTATAAATATGTCATGTTTGTAAAGTTGTATAGGACTGTAAGGGGTTGCAAATATAGAGTGTTGGCTCTTATTTGGTAATAACTTTTAGTTATTGTAATAGGACAAAGTAGGTAACCACTATGACTTGATAGGATAGGTTGCGGACAGGACGAGAGAGCTCGTGGAGCCAGTCCTTAAATAGTTGTTGTTGCATTGTAAAAGTATTATGATATAGGGATCAATAGAGCAGAATAGAGTAGAAGAAAGACGTAGTGGAGAACTGCAATATCATGTAAATTGTTTCATGAATGAATAGAACAAATAGAATTGTCCCAAATCTTGGACTGTGTTCATTTTAATGTGTTATTGAATGAATGTTGCATTATATGTATGGTGTTTAGTTCATTTTAGTTCATGTATGGTTGTTCGAGATGTTGATCATATGAGTTTGTGATGAAACTGGATAAGTTTCAATTACTTCTCTTCTGAAACTTGTATGCAAGGTGTGCATCTTGAACGCAAGGAGTGTGTTGACTGAGTCTCAGGTTGACTCAGAAAGAGTTCAAAGAGAGAGAAGAGGAAACTTAGACCAAGTGCAAGGAGTGCACATCGTCAAGAAGTGACCAAGCATCGAAGAACCAGAATAGAGGAATGCAAGGAGGGTGAGAAGAATTTATTTTCAAGAAATACTTGGAACTGAGTTATCAAAATCCTTGAACACAAGGAGTGCGTGGAAATTCGAAATCCTTTAAGCATCAATATTAGAAGGGATATCACTTTCATAAGTGTTGATGAGATCCAAGAGTCGAACCTGTAGGAGGAGAAAAGGTAGAAACCTTTAAAGAATGATAAATATTCTAAATCAGAAGAAATCAAAATCTAAAGAGGAGGAGCGACAGTGGTCGTTGGATCACAGTGCAAAGGATCAACAGTTGTCTAATTAGAGAAAGGTTCACGAACCTTAGTGCTTCACACACACAGGATAGAGGACTTACCAAGGTTTGAGAATTGAGATTTCTGAAGTCCAAAGAGTCAAAGAGACGAAGAAAAATCTCAATCGTCCAATCATCCAAAGTAGATATAAGCTGTCAGATCAGCCGAAGTAAATCTCAAGCGTCGGATTGTCCCAAGTGAATCTTGTTGGCATATTTATTACGGGAAGACAGAAGGAAGAGTATTTGTTTGTCATTGATGGAAATCTCATCCCGATGATGATAAACAAGAGAAAGTGGAAAGACCAGCAGTGCAACGATGATCGCATGGCAAGATCAGAATTGTAAACTCCAGGAGTCAAGGAAGCAACTCACGGTAGAAAATCCCAAAATGCGATAGATCAGAGCATGTCAAAGACTCCATTTTGGAGTCTCACAGACCGGTAAATCAGAGTTTCAGACACCGGGAGTTGGAGGAGTCAAGATTCGAGACTCTTCATCACAGGAGTCCTGGAGTCACGAAATGTGAAACGTCGAAATCTCGAAACAGGCACATCAACAAAGAGTTTCGTAGACCGGGAAATAACTGCATTTCGGAGTTCTGGATACCAGGAGTTGGAAGAGTCAAGAGTCGAGACTCTTTATCATAGGAGTCTCGAAGTCACGAAATGCGAAACGTCAAAATCCTGAAACAAGCACATCAACAAATAATTTCACAGACCGGGAAATAACTCCATTTCAGAGTTCCAAATACCGGGAGTTGGAGTTTCGAAACACTTCACCACAGGAATTCCGAAATGTGAAAAACACCTTTTGTTGTAGGTTTTGGTTACTGCGAGTTGGAGTGTCGAAACACTTCACCAGAGAAGTCACGAAATGTCAAAATGCGAAATTGCGACATGGAGTTTCGGGGATCATGACATGGAGTTTCGGAGTTTCGGGGATTGTGACATGTAGTGTCAAGATATCTCATCACAAGAATTGTCGAAACCATGAAATGTTGAAAGGGACTATTGTGAGTCTCGAAGATTCAAAGGGAAAAATGCCAAAATATCATCAGCCATTCGATTAGGAAAAGAAGGGATCAGATTATTAATTTTTTTGGACCGTTTATCTGGATCCATTTCGGGGATCACGACTTGGAGAGTCAAGATGCTTCACAACAGGAATTCACGACATGCGAAATTGTGAATTGTCAAAATATGAAATTCGAAAGACAATTTGTTTCTTGTAATCCAATGGTCCAGGTGAATTTGAATATGATTGGAGGGCTACTGTTTCACCTCACAGTTAATTGATCAGTTACAATTCAGTTAGCAAAATTGATTCATGATTCTTGATCGTTTGGCAATTCAGTTGCTGAGGCGTGTGTGAATAAAAGAAGATAAGAGACGGTTGTGCAAAGTTGGTTGTTCTGACTGAAAAATGAGTTGAACTGTAGAAAGGTAAAACTACAGTATGCGCAGTGTGAAGAAAGCTTAGAGATAAGGAATAGAAGTTGAATAGAAGAGAAAAGGTGAAGAGGGAAGTATGTGCACATATCAAAGAGCATGAGAAGGACAGAGAAAGAATAGATAGACAGAGACAGCAATTCAAACCAAATATGAACAGAGCAAAAGAATAGTGTAGCAGAGAAGAATTGTAGAACATTGAAGAAGTGGTAAGAATTGATTTATCTATGTTGTTGGTTATTCAATCATTTATTTGTAATAAGGGTGGCGGGGAGGTGTTAGGGAGGATTGTTGTCCTCATAGGTTCAAGTGGGTGCTTGAACAGTTGTCTTAGTAATTTCAACAATTGGTATCAGAGCGGGTTCCTTTTATTTAAAGGCATATCTGTAAGATTAAACATGACAAGTCATGAAGGGACTTCAGCCAGTAAGCCTCCTCTGTTTGATGGAACAAATTTTTCCTTTTGGAAGGTTAGAATGAGAACATACCTAATGGCCTTAGGTGCTGATGTTTGGGATGTAGTAGAGACTGGATACATAAATCCTGTTGTGCTAGCTTCCAAGGATGATAAGTTAGAATTTAGCTTTAATTCTAAGGGAATGAATGCTATCTTGAATGGACTTGCGGAAGTCGAGTTTGTAAAGTTGATGCATCTTCAAACTGCCAAAGAAATGTGGGATAAACTTATTAGCAGCTATGAAGGAAATGAGAAAGTAAAAGATGCCAAACTTCAAACATTTAGGTTGAAGTTTGAACAACTAAAGATGAATGAAGATGAAACAGTTAGCAAGTATTTTTTAAGAGTTGAGGAACTTGTGAATGCCATGAAGGGTCTTGGTGAGAAGTTTGAAGAATCACTCTTAGTTCGGAAGATTTTAAGATCTCTGCTTGATAAATTTAATCCAAAAGTCTCTGCAATAGAAGAACTAAATGATCTTAAAACTTTGTCCATTGATCAACTTCTAGGAACTTTAATTGCATATGAAATGAGAATTAGCAAAGATAAATCCATTACTAGAGAAGCATCGTTTAAAGAAGACAAGAATATTGATTCAGAATTAGATGATATTGAGGCAAAATTTGTGAGAAGGTTAAAGAAAGGATCAGGAAAATATCAAGGCAAGTTTCCCTTCAAATGCTTTAACTATGGTAAGATAGGTCATTTTGCATCTAAGTGTCCCCATCAGAAAAAGGACCAGAACTCTGATGATGAAAAGAAGTACAAGTTCAAGAAATATAGTAAGAAGAAAATTTTGTGTGAAAATAATGACAATTCCTTAGAAAACATCGATAGTGACTGTTCCTGTGAAAATAAGGTAAATGACTTCATGCTTATGGCCAAAGAGGAATATGATAATAAAAGCACGGGCAGTGATGATAATGATGAAGAAGTTGTGGTTGATATGGAAGGATAATTGATCAGTGCACTGGAAGAGACTGACAGACTCAGAATTAAGAATAGAAAGCAAAAACAATTGTTGATATAGTTCGAAAAAGACAGTAAACAGCCTGATGAAGACTTTTCCTTATTGAAAGTGGAATTAGAAGAGGCAAAGAAAATAGAAGACATACTAAAACAATAGTTGTCAGAGAAGAAAGAAAGGTGTGAAGCCTTAGAAGAAGAGATAGTAAAAACCAGAAAAGAAATGGAGAAGTTTAAGGGATCGTATCACCAAAATCTGCCAAGTATTAAAGCCTCAGAAGGATTAACCTCCATTCTAAATCAGCAAAGAAACCTAAAGTTGAAAGTTGGATTGGGGTATGAAGAAGGATCAAGTAGTGATCACCCAAGTAATACAGAACCTATCAAGTTTGTCAAATCCTCAAACATTGAAAACAATCACTCTGCAGAAACAAACAAAGAAAATAAATCACCAAGAAGGAATGAAAGAAAAAGTACCAGAAACAAATCTGTAGATCAGAGAGATTATCAGCATGAAATAAATCGACCTCCTCAAAGAAGACAGATTTTTTCAAGGTACAAAGGTTTTTTCTATGGTTATTGTTTTTTCTGCTCTAATTTTGGTCACAAAGTTATAAACTGTTCTTTAAGATTTATATATGAGCAATCAAGTTTTTCAAGGAATAATTATCTGCCACTACAAAGATTGAGATAGCCAAGCAACAAACAATCACAAACTATAAATCATGTGATGACTGGGAGAAGGACACAGGTGAAACACAACAACAATTATGAGCATAAAAATTGTTATGATCTATTATTCAATGAACCAGAATGTTACAACTGCCATAATTATGGACATAAAGCTACAAACTGTTGCTTAAGGAATTACAAGCCAGATTTGATCCCCACTGCTGAAAATGTCAAGGTTTGGAAGAAGAAAGCATATGACAAGTGTGGACTAGTGTTATCAGCCCAAAGACAAAAGAATCCCTTATATTGACAGTGGATGTTCCAAACATATGACTGGAGATAAAAGTAAGTTTCTAACTCTAAGTGAAAGCAAATCAGGGAATGTGGCTTTTGGAAATGATGCACCACAAAAAATAAAAGGTAAAGGAATGGTAAGTTTGAGTAATGGCAAAGGGAAAGCTCAAGATGTGATGTTTTTAGAAGGTCTGAAACATAATCTTCTTAGTGTCAGTCAAGTCTGTGACCGAGGATGTGAAGTCGTTTTTACCTCTAAATATTGTACAATAAAATCTATGAATTCAGGACAGCTAGTTGCAAAAGGGATAAGAACAGAAAACAATGTCTATGTGTTCAAAGAAGAAAAATAAGAATTCCACTTAAGAAAGTATGATGAAAGTTGGTTGCGGCATAGGATACTTGGACACTTAAATTTTGATCATATAATCAAGCTCAGAAACAATGGGGCAGTAAAATATCTTCTGAAGATATCAAGTACATACGACTTTGTTTGTAAACCCTGTCAAATAGGAAAGCTTACTCGCACTCATTTCAAATCTAAAAACTTTCCTTCAACAGAAAAACCTCTCAAGTTAGTACATATGGATTTATGTGGACCATCAAGGAAAGAAGGTACAGGAAAAGAAAATTATTTTATGTTTATTATTGATGATTATTCTAGACTAACATGGGTTGCCTTTTTGAAGGGAAAATCTGAAGCATTTGAAAAATTCAAAGTATTTAAGGCTCTGACTGAGAATCAAACAGGAAAAATATTAAAGGCAGTAAGGTCTGATAGAGGAGGAGAGTTTAGTTCATGGAACTTCAAAGAGTTCTGTGATAAACATGGGATCAAAAGAGAGCACACAATTCCAAGGACTCCACAGCAAAATGGAGTTGTTGAGAGGCAAAATAGATCAGTACAACAAATGGCAAGATCAATGATGAATGAAAGGAACATACCTCAAACATATTGGGTAGAAGCAATTCATACAGTTGTTCATATCCTTAACAAAGCTTGTCTCAGGCTACACAGTGACAAGACTCCTTATGAACTATGGTTTGGAAGACCTACTTCAATCAAGCATTTTAAAGTCTTTGGGAGTAAATGTTATATCAAGAACAATGATGAAAATATTGGCAAATATGATGACAGGGCTGATGAAGGTATCTTCTTGGGTTATGCTACAAATAGTAAAGGGTACATATGTTACAATAAGAGACTGCATAAACTGGTTGATTGTATAGACATAAAAGTTGATGAAGAAATCCCGGTCAGAAATGTAAGTAGTGTTGAACCAAGCACAGAAGATATAGTTGAAGATGAAGATGAATAGGTCCAAGGATCAGAAAGGGAAGAATATGAATCAGATGAAGATATGAATACTCAGGCTAACACAAAACAGTAGAAAGAAGCAAAATCACCTCTCAGAATTGTTAGAAAGAATCATCCTGAAAATCAGATAATTGGAGATATAAATAAGGGAGTTCAAACAAGAAGGAAATTGATTAAAGACTCAGAACAATATCATGTTATTTTTTTATCTATGACTGAACCTAAAAATTTTGATGAAGCCAGCCGGCATGATGATTGGGTTAGAGCAATGAATGAAGAGCTTGATCAGATTGAGAAGAACAATACTTGGGAGCTTGTACCTATACCTGAAGATAAGAATGTAATAGGTTCCAAATGGGTGTTCAAGAATAAAATGAATGAAAAAGGACAAGCTGTTAGAAATAAAGCTAGATTGGTCTATAAAGGGTATGCACAAGTTGAAGGTCATGACTTTGATGAAACTTTTGCACCAGTGGCAAGATTGGAAGCCATCAGAATGTTTCTTGCTTATTCATGTCATAAGAACTTTAAAGTTTATCAAATGGATGTTAAGTCAGCATTTCTTAATGGAGATCTAGAGGAAGAAGTATATATGGAGCAACCTGAAGAATTCTTATTGACAGATAATCCTAATTATGTTTGCAAGATGAAGAAGGCCTTATATGGACTGAAACAAGCACCACAAGCTTGGTATTATAGACTGGAAAAAATTTTACAAGACAAAGGATTCAAGAAAGGTATTGTTGACAGCAACCTCTACATTCAGCAACCTCTACATTAAGTCTGAAGGTGA
>CBVK0100740955.1:0-24765 GCA_900067695.1 Picea abies
CCAATATTAGGGCTTAACATCTTTATTCCTTGGACATAATCATGAATATCATTATTCCAACCCCCATAAAGGTTCACATCAGAATCAAATCACATAGAGGGAGACAAAGGCATAGGCAATCATGATTGATGTATATGGGTAAATTTTGGATAGAGGTAAACATGTTGATATGGATTGAATGTAAAATCAAATGAGACACAAATTACAACTCCCTAAATAGAAAAAAGAAATGGAGACTCTCTGGAGCTAATATGAGAATTATTTCCCCTAATTCAACCATATATTATAATAGTCAAGGCTAATATACTTGGATATGTACATAGAAATTCCACTAGACCAAGGTCAATGGAGCCATAATGGCCAATATGCATCGATTCATGCCATCAATTCTCTATGAAAAAATATAACAATAAATTGAAAAGTCAAGAAATAATTGCAGGGATTAGAAAAACTAACCTTGATGCTCATTGTTCCACTTAAATTGTGGAAGAGAGAAATGAAAGAATGGTAGGGTTATCGTAGATAAAAATAATCCCTAGAAAATCCAAAGAGATGATATTGGTAAGAGATTTAGTAGTTGATTAAATATTTTTTCCTTGATGGGGGTCACACGTTTGAATCTCATTCGGGTGGTATTAGGATTGCAATTTACATGTCTTGGGATATTGTCTATGGGAACCATGACGTTGGTGATGGTGTACCGACCTAGGTAGTGAACTAAAAGCAATAATAGTAGCATAATTGTTTGATTGATGAGTGCTTTGAACAAGAGGAAGAGATTTAGAGCATGTATTATGGCATTCTTCAAGGATAAGGCTTGGTTATGAATTGGCTCTCAATAAAAATGATTAAAGAAATTTTATTTAAAGTGAAAGCCAAAGTCTTATAAGGGTAGGAAATGAAAAAAATCTATAGTTAAGACTTATATATTCACTTGAATGATGCACTCATGTTGTTCTCTAAAGTCGCAGAACAATAACCACTATTACTTCAAATTCTTACATTAGGGTCATCCTTCCCTACATTGAGCTCACCATCTCATCGCTAAGCCATTATTGGATTTCTTCTCCATTGGAGTAGTTCTTTTCCTCTACTATCAATTTTCTCACTAGAGATTCTTCTTTGAATTGTGGTGAAATGCTCAAGTCTTTTATTTCTAGCTAAATATGATATAGATCCACTTTAGATTGGAGAATATTAGGTCCTTCTTGCGTAGCTCAGGGCAATTCTTATTGAAAACTTCTCATTATCACTCCCTTCGTTGATCATATCCTAAGAAATTTCTATTGTTGAAGATCTTTCTAAAGTTCTAATATTGAAATTCTTTACTCCTCAATCTAATCCATTATGATATGTGCACTGCCATGCCCTCGTAAAAGATGAACATTATTTGTTGATATTTCCACCACATTGCAAAACTAAAAGCATAATGACATTTGATTGCACTAAGAGGAAGAGATGTTCTTACAACCCAAGGTGGAAGAAAAGTGTCACATGGATGAGTGGGTGTGTGGAAAAAACTAAAATGAGAAAAAATTACTACCAATGCCAAAAAACATTGACAAATAAAATAAAATTAAATAAGCATACTAACATAGATCCATGTTAGCCCTAAATCTTTTAGAGAGATGATGTTTATTGGATCCCTCTTGATGCTTAATAGATTAAGGGTTAATGTGGACTTATTGCTTGTTATATTCCACATTGTGGTGCCATTTCCATGGAAATGAAAAATAATGTCAATAGATATATCTTCACTACTAATTTACTATTTAATATATACTTATTTTTATACAATTAATTTACTATTCAATATATGCTTATTTTTATACATTTGAATGTACACTATAGAATGCAAACTTAAAAAAAATGAAACATTAGAGAGTAAACAAGACTAAATCTATCATTCCCTCTAGTTTTTCTAAATATCTCTCTTGTTGGCATTACAATATCAAAATTAAATTAAACAAAAAATATAATTCAATAATAAGTTCATTTCTAGAATCTTTTGTGTGAATAATTTGGTAACAATTACATTTACATAAAGTTTTCGATCCTAGACTTTTTACTCTTGTAATAGAAGACCGTAACCACCATTTGCAACAATGACTGTGATATCAAGAAGTTATTTTCGTGGATTAAAATATGATTGGTTTAGGCCATTTGGAATGCGTAGCTCAATGTTCTTAGCATTCAAACATATGCAAAAAGAAATATAATATCTAGCTCAATGTTCTTATCATTCAAACATAATTGCTTTACTTTAGACACCTCTACAGATGTAGCATTGCTTGTATCCTCCATGTTATTGAGGGAAGCTACACATATTCAAAGGAATAATTAGAATCACTGATAAAAAAATGTAATGTAGTTACATAGTATTGTAGTTTAATCAATGCCAATATTGTTTTGAATAATTCAAATAAATAAAAAAAATTATGTGATGAAGTACAAAAACAAAGTAATTCAGGAAACGATATTGCGAATAAAAACAAATTGAGCAAAACATTCATAGAAAAGATTAACTAAACTAAACTTACAATGTCCTTGGTATTGTAGAAAGACCTTTTTCAACACAAAAAAGCATGCATTTGTAACATTCACAACCACCTAGGTTGGACCATGCCACACAAAACTCTCCTTTTTTTATAGCTCTGATACCACTTTGTAATGTCCCCATTACCAACAACTCAACAATATTGCTCTCATACCACATTGTAGCATTCCCAACCACCTGTTGGACTATGCCACTTAAAATTCCAAACTCTGATACTAATTTAAATCATAAAAATACTCTGCAAATGCACAGATTCATACAAAATAATAACAAAAAATATGCATGCACATACGCAGGAATATCCATGAAAAAAATGCATAAATATTAACACAACACTTGAATTAACACAATTAAATTACTAAAATGTTTTGCATATGAACAAAGTTTAGCGGAATAAAAATAACAATTTATAAACACCATTATCACAAAGATTCCATAGAAGAAGATAGATAATTATACACACAGTAAATAAAATAAGCACATGAAAGACACTTATATCATGAAATAAACACCAACTACATGTAGACCTTCCACGTTCCTCCCAGCCTCAGGCCACACCGCTCATAAACTCTCAGTAGTGGATCACCCCCGAGCTGGGGCTAAATTTCACATGGGTAAATAATTTATAACCAGATAAGGTCTCTTTGACAATATACAACTCAGACACAGATTTCAACTCAAACTACCAACCTACAATCCCTCATTCCCCACATGCATGTCCCACCAAATGAAGTGTGTCATTTCTTTGTTCAACAGTCCTTTCAATGCCCCACATCCCTTCTGCAGCTTCAACAACAAGCTGGATAGGAAGTCTCAGAGCCCTGTAGCTACAATTTGGCACCTTGGGAAATTGATTCCCAACAGTTCTCTCACCTAGAGAGAATTCTCACGGGCTTGACAACCCGCTTCTTCGTTGTCCTATGGGCATGACAACCCACCTCTTCAGTCTAGCTCTAGAACTAACCAAATTCATGATACAAGTACAGATACGGGTGTTCGTCACATGAAGGTACATATGACAATCCCTTGGAGGTAGTGAGGTGTGAATGATAATGGAAAGATGCCCCCAAAGAAACTAAATTTCCCCAATTATATTTTCATGTTCCCACTTGACACTTGTGATGTTGGGAATTAGATTGGTTCTACATGGATTTCCTCACAAGGTGATACGTTCCTCAACATAAGGACTTAGGATATATTTAAATATACATACTTTATACTTTATACATTTTGGGGAATATTAATAAAATATTCCTTTGGGTTTAAGCCCCCTAGATTAACCCCTTTTTTCCAAACTCTTAGCTCCCTTTTCCCATTCTGGTGGATTTTATCCCCCCATACTCTTTTATATGGTTGGTTTATAACAATGATGTGTTTTCATTAAAATTGAGTGTAAATATTAAAATTGAGTGCAGCAGTAGTCTTCGATCTCCTTTGCTCAGATTTATAACTGAGACTTCCTCCTCAGCCTACGCACTCCTTGCACGGCTTCAACAATCCCAAATACACTCTTGGGTGAATGAGACCAAAAGTTAAACTACTGAGCCTTCATCAACGCACTCCTTGCGGATGAATTCAACTGCACACCTTGCAGGAATCTCCTGGCTCAGATAGAGAAACAATTGAACCTCACTCTCTCTCCCTTTCAGACTTCAGTTTTTGAAACATGAAATCACATGCACAGTATATACAAAGCAAATGCATAACAAGAAGGAAAACATTCATGAGCATAACCTCAATACACAGAGAAAACAACACAAACCATGTTCTTGAATCAAAGCTTCCTTCTATTAATTCAAATGCCTGTACATGGGTGTTCTTCATACAATATTCTCTGCTTGCTCTTCTCTTCTCCTTGAATGCTTCTCTATTCTTCTCTATTACCTTTACAATGGTACAATCAGGGTGTCTATATCCGTTTTCCCTCTCGGACTCTAAGCTATCAAATCTAGAATTAAAATCCTATCTACCAGCATTAACTATATTAAATGTCGACTATCTACCAAAGGACGAGAGCTTAAAGGTTCAAGGTCCAATACAATACACAAATGCTCCTTCATAAATGATTCATTAAAGACTTGCACTACAATCCCAAAGCACTTCAAAAATTTAGGTTTGTTTATCCAGCTGATCTCCGCTTGATGTGATGGCTCGCTTGATGAGTTGGCGATGCTTCTGCAACATACTCCTCGGCTTGAAAACTTTCATGGGCTCCTCTCCATGAGCTCTTGCACGGTTTGTCCATGCTTTTGAATCTCTGCTTCGCTTTCCCAGCTGGCATCTTCCATTGGGTGGTTCTTCCATTTGACCAGATACTCAAAGTATTGCTTCCGCCTGGTCTTTTTGCTCACTCTTTTGTCAAGTATATGCTCCGTCTGTGGCTTTTCTGCAATCGGCATCTGCTTCTGCCACTGGACCTCAGGTTATTCATCACTTCCAGCTCCTGCTTCCTCAGTATTATATGGATATAAGTCTGAGACATTGAATGTTGGAGATATTCCGATATCATCCAGCAACTCAATTTCATAAGCATTTTCTCCCAATTTCTTTAGGACTCTGCATGGCCCAATTTTATTCATTTTGAGCTTATTGTATGTTCCTCTTGGGAACCTTTCCTTCCTCACATGTGCCAGAACTAGATACCAACCTCGAAATGAAGTTGTCTCCGATGCTGATCCGCTCTGCACTTATATTCCTGGTTTGATTCCAGCAATCGCTCCTTCACCCTGCTGTGAAGTTCTTTCATCGCCTCTGCGAATGCTTCAGCGCTTGCGCTCTTAGTTATTATCTCTTCTGAATCCCTCAGTTCAAAAACTCCTCTTGGCTGCCTGCCATATACAAACTCAAATGGACTTTTGCCTGTGCTCCTGTTTACTAAGTCGTTGTATGCAAACTCTACCTGTGGCAACACATTGTTCCAACTGTTGTGGTGCTCTGTCACCAAGCTTCTGAGTAAGTCTCACAGACTTCTATTTACCACCTATGTTTGCCCATCCATCTGAGGATAATAGGCAGAACTAAACATCAAGTTATTCCTCATCTTCTTCCAGAGTGTCCTCCAGAAATTTCCAATGAATTTCGTATCCCTGTCTGATACTATGCTTCTGGGTAAACCGTGAAGTCTAACGACCTCCTTGAAAAACAAATTAGCGATGTGGTTCGCATCGCTAGTCTTCTGGCATGGAATAAAATGTGTCATTTTGGAAAACCTGTCAACCACCACAAAGATCGAATCATGTCCTCTTTGCATCCTAGGCAATCCCAATACAAAATCCATGTTGATTTCATCCCACGGCCTTTTGGGTATGGGTAATGATTGATAGAATCCCACATTTTGCTTCCTGCCCTTTGAATGTTGGCAAATTCTGCACTTGTCAACAAATCTCTTGACTTCCAACTGCATCCCTGGCCAAAAGTATGCTTTGCTCAGCTTTACAAATGTCTTGTTGTGGCCAAAATGCCCTGCCAATCCACCACTATGCTTCTCTTTTAGCAGATTCTCCCTCATGGAGCAATTTGGAATACACAGTTGGTTGCCTCTGAACAATAGTCCATTTTGGATCATCTAATCTATCCATGGGCCTCTGTCTCTGAGAACTGGATTCTCATTTGCTTCATATGCCTCTGCAAAATCTGCATCACCTGCATACATGTCCTTAAGATTTTCAAAACCCAATGTTTTGACTCGAAACTCCTGCAGCAACAAACACTTCCTGCTCAGAGCATCAACCACTTTGTTAGCAGTACCTGAAATGTGTTTAATTACAAATGTAAAATTCTGCATATACTCTACCCATTTAGCATGTTTCTGATTCACCTTCTCCTGTTGAGTCACAAACTGCAATGCATGATTATCACTATACAGAACAAATTCTTTTGGGATCAAATAATGCCTCCACTTCTTCAGCGCTTGTATGATAGCATAAAACTCTTTATCATACGTGGAGTAATTTACTTTTTCCTCATCCAGCTTCTCGCTGAAATATGCAATTGGTCTATCCTCCTGGCTCAAGACCGCTCCTATGGCAAAGCCACTTGCATCACATTTTACCCGGAACACTTTCATAAAATCCGGCAACACCAAAACCAGTTGTTCCATGATCTTCTGCTTCAACAGATTGAAGCTCTTCTCTGCCTCTTCAGTCCAATGAAAATATTTATGTCTTTTCTTGACTATGTCCATCATCGCTGCGCTAATTCCACTAAAATTTCTGATGAATTTTCGGTAGAAACTAACCAATCCATGAAAACTTCTCACCTCAAAAATGTTTCTCGGTGATGGCCAATTTTTAATTACCTCCACTTTACTTAGATCCATCTTCAATTCATTTGCCGATATGAAAAACCCCAAGTAAATGAGTTATGTCTTCATAAATGAAGATTTCCTCATATTGATCAACAACTTTTCCTGTTGTAGTTTCTTCATTACTGTAGCTAAATGCTTCAGATGTTCTTCTTTTGTTTTGCTGAAAATCAATATATCATCCAGGTAAACAATGACAAACTTACCAATGAATTCCTTCAGGACTTCATTCATTAACCTCATGAAGGTACTCAGTGAATTTGTCAAGCCAAACGGCATGACTAGCCATTCATACAACCCTTCGTTGGTTTTGAAGGTTGTCTTCCATTCATCGCCTTCCCTCATGCAAATCTGATGGTATCCTCTTTTTAAATCAACCTTTGAAAAAAACTTGGCTCAACTTAAACAATCCATCAAGTCATCCATCCATGGAAATGGAAACCTGTACCTGATGGTTATCTTGTTAATAGCTCTAGAGTTTGTACACATTCTCCAACCTCCATCTTTCTTTGGACTCAGTACTGTTGGAACGACACACGGACTTAAAATTTCCCTGATCAGTCCTTTATCCAACAGTTCCTGTACCTGCCTTTTGACTTCTTCATTTTCCTGCGGCGTCAACCTATATGCAGCTTTGTTTGATAAACTGGATCCTGGTATGAGGTCTATATGATGACTCACACTCCTCATCGGCGACAACGAATGAGGTAATTCGTCTACCACAATGTCAGTGAACTCTTCTAGCAGTTCCTGAATTTCTTCCGGCAAATCATCCACTCTTGTGCTGGTCAAAACAACTTTTGGTTTCCTGACCACAAAGAATTGTGGATCTTCCTTCTTCTTTACTTCTGCCAAAAGTTCCTTCCCACTCATGAGAAGTTCAGTATTTCTCGATTATGCTTTTACTTATTTATCTTTAATTGGAAGTAGCATATGCGTTCTCCCATTCTTTTCCAAAGTATACGTATTCATCTTCCCATCATGAATTACGTTCATGTCATATTGCCATGGTCTGCCTAGCAATAAATGACATACATCCATAGGAATAACATCACAAAGTATTTTATCATTATATCCTCCTATCTTAATGTCCACTAAGCACTGTTTAGTGACATTTACCTGATGTCCCTTCTGTAGCCATGAGACTTTATATGGGCTTGGATGATCAGTTGTCTTCAACTCCAGTTTCTCCACCATCTCAGTTGAAATGAGATTATCTGTGCTACCGCTATCCACGATAACCTTGCACACCCTGTCTCTAGTTTTTCATGCAGTTCTAAAATGTCTGTTTCTTTGAGCTGTGTCCTCCACCTCCTTCTCGGGTGTTAAGAGAACCTTACGCATCATTAATGACCTTCCATCTTCTGCGTCTTCTGCCTCAGCATCTCGCCTCTGTGCCTCGGCGATGTGAGCTTCTAATCCATCCTTCTTCCTATCTGGACAGTCAACTGCCTTGTGTCCATTCTTTCCACATGTGAAGCATGTGATGACTTCACCTCTGCCTCTTCCTCTACCTCTGGTACGAGGAAATGTGTTATTATCAGCGTATCCTCCACTCTGTTCTGTATGCTGCCTTCGTTGTTTAGCGTGTTGGCCTTGCTGTGAACTTCCACCTCTTTCTGTTCTGGTCTGAGGCTCTTTCCAGTCGTCCTTAGATTTCTGGAACCTATCTTGAGCAACTGAATTACCTTTTGGTTGGCTCCTACCTCAGCCTCGCTGTCCTGGCTTACGGTTTATCTTTTTCTCAGCTTTCAACGCCATCTGATACACATCCTCCATCGTTTTGATGGTTGTCATACTCATCTCGTCCTGGATATCGTATCTCAAGCCATTCATATACCTAGAAACGTTTTCATCATCACTCTCCCGATGACCTGCTCTGATATTTAGCTTGTAGAACTCCTCAGTATACTCCTTTACTGTCATCAACTTCTGTCTAGGGTTCTGCATTCTCCTGAACAGTGTGATTTGATAATCCCTTGGGATGAAATTTGCCTTCATCTTTGCAATCATTCGATCCCAGCTTTTAATCTTTTTATTTCCTTTGGAATGTCTATCTCCTTGAATCTCGTCCCACCATAATGCTGCGTGTCCCTTCAATCGTGTGACAGCATGTCTAACCTTCTTATCCTCTTCGATATCTTCATAATTGAAGTAGGTGTCAAGAGATCTAATCCAATCTAGAAGCTCTTCTGCATCCAGATTCCATTCATAAGCTGGAATGTCCATCTTTGTTTTCGAACTCATCCGGGCGATAGCTTTAATTAATCGCTCATTGGCTGCATCTTCGGCTGCAACTTCTCCTTGTGGTTCGGCTTCAACTTCGCCTTCAGAGTCACTCAGATCTCCAGCACTGGCTGTGCGTCTCTGCGCTGCTTCCATATCTTCTAATCTCACTCGAAGATCACATATCTGCCTCTCCATCTCTGGATGTTGTGCTTGTCTTCCCCTTCCTCTCTGGTTCCCCCTATCCTCTGGATCAGGTGATTGTCTTTCTCTCCTCGGGGGCATGGTGAAATTTTCTCTTCTTCTCTGCTACAGAAAGCAAAGAGATTTTCTTGCTCTGATACCACTCTGATGTAAATGCGCCACCCAGGGCACGTCCGCTCCCACAGGACCTTCTCTTCCTTCAGCCCAAAGAGATAAATGCTCTTCTAATCCCTTATCGGGACTTTTCTATACCCACAGGACTCTCCTGACGATCTCCCTTTTTCCTATCGGAAAATCGGACCTCGCGTGATCGTGAGTCTTGAGCTCACGAGATTGGGTCTTACAAATCCCCGACTCCTGATGACTCGGTCAACACTGACCTTCTCCCGCTTTATCATAGCCTTGCACTATCGCGACTTCGTTGCTCGTGACTCTCAGCACTCGGTTCTCCAACTCCCGAGTCCCGATGTGTCGAGACGCCGATATTCTCCTGTTGCGCTTTCGCTACCTCGCGCCCTCGCGACTTGAACCTCCCAATATTTGGGTTTTCAACTTGCGAGCCCTGAGCTCGCGAGATCTCCGATCTCTGCCACCTATATTCCACTTGCTCTGTAGTCCCACACGCTAACCGGTGGTTGTCGAGATATCGCCTCTCGCGACCTCGCAACTTTTGACACAAATATCTATGGCTCCAACTCGCGAACCTTCGAATTCACAATATGCCAATGCCACATGTCCCTACTGAGATCAACGGCTGAGATTCTTTCTCGGGATTTCGAGAATCACAAGGTCTCGATTCTCTGCCTTAACCAAACCCCAATGACTCTATTACCCTGATGACTTCTCCGGGACTCGTCCTTTGCACACCAGGGCTTAACCCCGGCGCAACTTCTTGAGATCTAACAGCTGACGGGATTTCGTAATTACCCTCTGCAAATCCTGACCGTCGATTTCTCCTCCTTGAAGATTTCTTGAGAATGGCTAAGTGTTCTTTCTCAGAGCTTGCCCTTCAACGCCTGCGCTTGCAACTCTTGCTTGAACCTTCTACGACACAAACCTCCTGTGCTCTCCGTTAATGATATCACGAAGGTGCTATACCTCCTGAGATTTTCCACTTTGATTCTTTCAGAGGAACTTGCGCGCACTCCTTGTGCTCAACATTCAACAACTTCCCAAGTGTTGAATCCTTCAGACTCTACGCACTCCTGCAGCAGCAGTCTTCGATCTCCTTTGCTCAGATTTATAACTGAGACTTCCTCCTCAGCCTGCGCACTCCTTGCACGGATTCAACAATCCCAAATCCACTCCTGGGTGAATGAGACCAAAAGTTAAACTACTGAGCCTTCATCAACGCACTCCTTGCGGATGAATTCAACTGCACACCTTGTAGGAATCTCCTGGCTCAGATAGAGAAACAATTGAACCTCACTCTCTCTCCCTTTCAGACTTCCTCTTCTCTTCTCCTTGAATGCTTCTCTATTCTTCTCTATTACCTTTACAATGGTACAATCAGGGTGTCTATATCCATTTTCCCTCTCGGACTCTAAGCTATCAAATCTAGAATTAAAATCCTATCTACCAGCATTAACTAGATTAAATGCCGACTATCTACCAAAGGACAAGAGCTTAAAGGCTCAAGGTCCAATAAAATACACAAATGTGCCTTCATAAATGGTTCATTAAAGACTTGCGCTACAATCCCAAAGAACTTCAAAAATTTGGGTTTGTTTATCCAGCTGATCGTCGCTTGATGTGATGGCTCGCTTGATGAGTTGGAGATGCTCCTGCATCACCTTCTTGCTCCACCTGAATCACATTCCAATCAATGACATGATTAGCATCAGGTACATACCTTTTAATCAATGATACATGTAATTCATTATGAATACACATTGATGCAGGTAAGGAAAGCATGTATGCTATAGGACCAATCCTCTCCAGGATTTCAAACGACTCACAATAATGAGCTACTAGTTTTGAACAATTTTCCCAACTTCAGGGAACTTCTCTTGGCCTTTACTTTTAAAAACACATGGTCACCCACTTTGAAATATCTGTGAGTTCTTCCCTTATCAACATAACTTTTTTTCCTGTCCTGGGCAACCTTTAAATTATGTTTGATTCTCACCATTTTCTCTTCCATTTCCATGAGTAATTCTGGTCCAACCACTGCTTTGTCTGTTGGGTTGTCCCAAATCACTGGTGTCTTGCATTTTTTCCATAAAGTGTCTCAAATGGGCTCATCTTTAGAGATGCTTGATACCCATTGTTATAAGAAAACTCCACTAAATGCAAATAATCCTCACATTTGGATGGTTTATCCATCACATACATCCTCAACATATCTTCAATCACTTGATTTACTCTCTTTGTTTTCCCATCTGAGTCTGGATGATAGGTTGTGCTAAAGTTCAGATTGGTCCAAAATTCTTTGAATAATCCTTTCCAAAAATTTGATGTAAATTTTGGATCTCTGTCAAACACAATTGTCTTGGGTATGCCATGCAGTCAAGCAATTTCTCTCATATAAATATCAATAATGTTTCTTTCCTTGTGAGTGATCTTTACTGGAATAAAGTGGGCAACTTTAGTAAGTTTATCCACCACCACCATGATGAAATCATGATGTTTGATTGTTTTGGGAAGCTTGGTGATGAAATCCATTGTTACAACTTCACATTTCCACTCAAGAATGGGTAATGGTTGTAGCATACTAGTTGGGTGTCTATACTCAACTTTGACTTTTTGACATTCGAAACAGTTGGAAATAAAATCAAAAACCTCTTTCTTCATACCTGGTCAATAATATTGGCTCTCGAAAACTTTAATAGTCTTCTGGTAACCTTGGTGTCCAAAATAAGGAACATTATGTATTTCTTTTAATATCAGATTTTTCAATTCCTGAGAATTTGACACATAAATTCTACCTCTGTGCAAAACAATTTCCTCCTCTTTTAACTCAAAATTCTCAATTTTATGCTACAAAATACCTTGTTGTAGTTTTGTCTTTATTTCCATGTATTGTAAATTTGATTTTTTAGCCTCTAAAATTGCCTTTCAACTCTGATGTTTACAATCTAATGGTTGTAGTATACATCTCATGCACTCTCCTTCTTAGTGCATCGACCACCTTGTTCTCCTTACCTTTGATGTGTTTTATATCAAAATCATATTCACTAAAGAATTATAACCACCTATTTTTCCTAGCATTTAGAGTTGGTTACCCAAATAAATATTTCAAAGCACTATGGCATGTCCTCAACTCAAATATTTTCCCCATGAGGTAGTGCCTTCACATATTTAAGACATGCACTATGATTGCCAATTCCAAATCATGGGTAGCATAGTGTCTTTCATGTTCCTTTAATTTTGTTGATTCGTAGCACACCACATGTCCATTCTGACTAAGAAATCCAGCAAGTCCTTATTTACATGCATTTGTGCATACCATGAAGTCTTCATTTGAATCTGCAATCCTCAATATTGGGGAACTAGTCAACAACTACTTCAAGTGTTGGGAACTTCTTTCACAATCTGATGTCCACTCAAACTTCACACCCTTCTTTTGCAAAGAAGTGATTGGATGTGAAATATTTGAGAATCCTTCAATAAATCTTTTGTAGTAACCTACAAGTCCCATAAATGATCTCACCTCAGAAACATTCATTGGCGTTGGCCACCCTTAATGGATTTTATCTTCTTTGGGTCCACTTCTATCCCTTTCTTTGAAATAATATGCCCCAAGTAATGTATTTGCCTCTAGTAGAATGAGCACTTGCTCAAGTTTGCAGATAATTGGTGTTCTCTCAATACGTGTAGCACCATAATCAAGTGTTGCTCATGTTCTTATTCAGATTTTGAGTATATAAGAATGCCATCCAAGAATACAATGACAAATGTATTTAAGTAATCCCTGAAAATACCATTCATTAAACACATTCAGACAGCTGGTGCATTTGATAACCTAAATGGCACCACTATGAACTCATAATAACCATACCTTGTTCTGAAGGCAATCTTGTTGATGTCCTCTTCCTTAATTCTTGCCTAATTATAGCCTAACCCAAGATCAATCTTCGAAAATACTTTAGCATCTTTCCCCTGATCAAAGAGATCTATCCTTGGAAAAGGGTACTTGTTCTTCACAGTTATCTTTTTCAACTTTCTGAAGTCGATGCAAAGCCTCAAGGCTCCATCATTTTTCTTCACAAATAATATTGGAGCACCCCAAGGTGACACACTTGGGCATATATACCCCTTCTTTAGAAGTTCCTCTAGATACATTTGCAACTCCTTCAATTCTAGTGTTCTCATCCTATAAGGAGCCTTGGATACTAGGGTTGTTTCAAGCATTATATTTATAAAGAATTCAATATCTCTCTTGAGTGGCAACCCCAATATTTCTTTAAATACATATTCAAACTCTTTTAGGAATGCATAATCTTTGATATTGGGTACTTTATCCTTAGGTTCCTCTTCCATATGTGATGCAAATACTTGACATCCTTTCCTGAAGTTTTTCTTTAGCTGCAAGGCTAAAACTTCTCTAATAGTTACTGCTCTTGGAATACCCTAAACTGTCCTTAGGTTCCTAAGATTGCTTCTTGGCAATTGAAATATTTCCACCATCTTAGGATCTAGATAACTATGACTAGCTCCCGAATCAATTAAAATAGCAATGGGTTGGTTGATGATCTTACCTTCCACTTCAATCATATGTGACTACAACTCAACTTGCTTATTATCCAAAGCTGTGTAGATCCTAGGTACATTTATGCTTATGTCCTCCATTGTTTCAGCTTACTGTACATTGTAAAAAGTCCTCACTTTTTTACCTCTGTGAGAGAAATATCTATACATATGATCTCCCCCACAACGCCAACATTGAATAGGTAGTTGATTTGTTCTTTGCCTCATTGTTTCAACCATCTTGGGTTCCATAGGAGCTGGTTGTCCTTGAGAATTATTTCAGAAGAACGATGGCTTTGTCCCCTTCCTCTATTCCATCTTTCTCTTCTTCTTGTCTTCGCATACCTTTTGGAAAGTTGGTCTTCCTCTATGATGATCATAAAGGAATTTATCTCTCCTTATGGCTTCTTCTAGTGTCTTGGGATCATCATATTGTATCTTGTTGTTGATAAATGATGGCAGGCCACTCAGGTACCTATGAATATTAACTTGTTCATCCTTGATGAAATAAACATATTTTAGCAGCTCTAAAAATCTCCTTTCATACTCATTTATGGCCATAATCCCAATCTTGAGTTCAAAGAAATCCTTTATTTTCTTATCATAGTATCGGTTGGTTAAGTACTTCTTTTGAAAATACCTTATGAATTTTCTCCAAGTAACATTTTTCTCATCAATGTGTTGCACTTGCACAAACCAATCCCACCATATTGATGTTTTTCCTTTGAGTTGATATATGGAAATTCTTGTTTCTTCCTATGAAGACTAATTATGCAACTGAAAATACTTTCGTATTCCCATCAACTAGGTCTCAACATCTTCATCATTCTTGTGTTCACCATCAAATGTAGGTGGTTTGATTTTATTCATTTCTCCATGTAGCTCATCCACTCCAAACTTCTTCTTATGCTTCCTGACAGGGGATGGACTTGAACAACTGTGTGTTCTCCTAGTTGAATGCCTTGGGGAGTGATTGTGATACCTACCAACATTTCTAGTTCTTCTCCTCTTACCATGAGATCAAAGACTCCCTGATTTGCTTGACTCAGTCTCATTATCCATATTCTTCTCTATTATGTTCAAGCTCTGCATTAACTTGATGTTAAAGTCTTATTGTTGCTCCTTGGCTTTCATAAGCTTCTCATTATCAACTTTATAACTTTGGACATCATTTTGCAAAAAAATTATGGTCTCCACCAAGTTCATGCTCTCTTCCTTTCCATCTTTTCCATGCCCATTAGATTATGTTACCGTAACATCCACACCCATACCAAACATTCTTCCTTCATCTTCATAATTGTAAGTTCCTTGGGCAACATCCATGTCTTAGTTTACTGATATTCCTGCTAAATTATGTTTACATTGAATTATGTTCTTGGTTTTTCAAAATGTGTATGCAACAGGATTTGTAAGGCTACAAGAATTTAGCAAATCCATCATGTTATACAACATTTTTTTCTTCGGAATTTTATCAGAACTAATTTATTTCTGACTTCTTATGAATTCTTAATATTTTCTTTTATACATTTTTGAGTGAATACACGGACTCCACTGTCCACAAATCCTCATGTCCCCCTTCAAAACTTTGGGCAGAAAGACTATTACTAGAATTTCGAGGAAGATAATTTCATTAGCTTGAGCATCCTAGCTTCAATTCTCAACCATCGTCTGATTATCTTCAAATTAGATCTTGATCATTACAATTATTTCACCACGGATCTAAGATCTTCATTTCTTCCCTTCAAACTTATGTGGCCTCCAAAATACACTCTCACGTTCTGTCACCCTTAACTTGCTCCCATTCTTAGAAACTTTACTATATTCACGGACTTGCGGGTGGTGGACTCACAGACTCATAGCCTATCTTCATACCTTCCATGAACCAACCACCAACACTTAGCTTCTTTTTCCTTCGCGGACTCATAATATTGTAACCTTCCTTTCATAAGTCCGTCTGAGAAGTCTCAACACTTAACCATTTTTCCACTTCTTACAGTGGTTTCGTGGGACTGACAGTTGCCCTATCACGTGGCTCCACATCACCTGCCAACTATCATCTCATCCAACATGTACCTGCCATTGTAGCAGTACACATATTTCTTCTACCACGTCAGCTAACACGTGGCCTCCATGTCACGCCAACATAATCGTACAAAAAAATACCCAATTTGTTTCGATTTTGCTTATTTTCAAAATTTCCAAATAGGCTCAATTTTTCAATTATTTATGTGGCTACCATTAGAGCTTGTAATTAAGCTCAATACATCCAAATTGGGTCTATACATACAAATTTGACTCTCCCCCCTCTTCAAATTCACCTCTTGCGCATTGAATTCGTCTTGAATTACTCTACGAAAATTGGGGTGTTTGCCCAATTTTGCCTCAATTTTGTCATGGGCACCATGGCCACTCTGTAACTTCAACTTTCGACCATCTACAGACCCAAATATGATCAATTAGAGACTAAATTTACTTATACTTAATTTATGAGCTTGATTCTTCACATTACCCATGAAATTTCTCTCAATTTTACTGCAATAATTTAATAAAACAAGTTGCAAACTTTCTCTAGAGATTAATTCTCTGTGAATTTTCGCTTCAACATTCTGCTAATTCAGCCCATCTAGGCTTAGTGTTGAAAATTGGGCTCTGATACCACTTTGTAACGTTCCCAACCACCCAAGCTAGGCCACACCACACATAACTCTCCTTTTTTTATAGCTTTGATACAACTTTGTGCTGTCCCCATTACCAGCAACTCAAAACAATTGCTTTGATACCACATTGCAAAATTCTCAGCCACCTGCTAGGCTATGCCACTTAAAATTTTGAACTCTGATACTAATTTAAATCATAAAAATACAATGTAAATGCACAAATTCATACAAAGTAATAACAAAAAATATGCATGCAACATATGCAAGAAAACCCATGAAAACAAATGCATAAATATTAACGCAACACCTGAATTAACACAATTAAATTACTGAAATGTTATGCATATGAACAATGTTGAGTGGAATAACAGTAATAATTTATAAACACCATTATCACAAAGATTCCATATCAAAAGACACATAATTATACGCACAGTAAATAAAATAACCACATGAAAGACACTCATATCATGAAATAAACACCAATTGCATGCAGACCTTCCACATTCCTCCCAACCTTAGACCACACCGATCATAAACTCTCAATAGTGGGTCACCCCCGAGATATGGATAACTTCCACCTGGGTAAAGGATTTCTAACCAAGCTAAGGTCTTTTTGACAATATACAAATCAGACATGGGTGCCAACTCAAACTAATAGCCTACAGTCCCTCATTCCCCACATCCATGTCCCACCCCAGGAAGTGCACCTCTTCTCTACTCAACAGTCCATCGACTTCCCCACTTCCCTTATTGGGCTTCAACAATACGTCGAACAGGAAGTCTTAGAGCCCTGTAGCTGCAGTTTTGCACCTTGGGAAATCAATTCCCAACATTTCTCTTACCTGGAGAGAATGCTCACAGGCCTGACAAACCGCTTCCTCAGTGTCCTACGGGCTTGACAACCCGCTTCTTCATTGTCCTATGGGCCTAACAACCCACCTCTTTGGTTTGGCTCCATAACTGACCAAAGTCCTAATACATGTATAAATACGGGTGTTCATAGCATGAAGGTACATATGACAGTCCCCTGGAGGTAGTGAGGTGTGAATGATAATGGAAAGATGCCCCCAAAGAAACTAAATTTCCCCAATTATATTTCCATGTTCCCACTTGACACTTGCCATGTTGGTAATTAGCTTCGTTCGACATGGATTCCCTCACAAGGTGATATGTTTCTCAACATAAAGACTTAAGATATATTTAAATATCCATACTTTATACTTTATACATTTTTGGGAATATTAATAAAATATTCCTTTGGGTTTAAGCCCCCTATATTAGCCCCTTTTTCCCGTAATCTTAGCCCCCTTTTCCATTCTAGTGGAGTTTATCCCCCCATACTCTTTTACATGGTTGGTCTGCAACAATGATGTGTTTTCATTAAAACTGAGTGTGTTTGCATTTTACAAAAATAGGTTTGTTGGCCTTTCAGCTTCTGACTCACCAACCCAATAACCATACAGGCACTCTGGCCTCAAAATACATTCATAGAAAGGCACTCTGGCCCCAAAGTATCTTGGTTCATCATCCTTTATGTACAATTACATTTATGTTTACAAGAGGGTTCGGCCTAGGGATATTACAACATTCAACACTAGGATAACAACAAAGTCAACTGTTTATTATATCACTTCTAGATGAAAGGGAAATACACTTAAATCCATACATTATAAATAAATTAAAGTTAGAAAGTAATACATCAAAATCACTATAGCCAAATACCAATGTGACTAAGCTAAACTAGAAACCTCTATAAATGTTGTTATACTAGGTTGTATGCATAACCAATAAAAATGGCATTGTATAAGTGATTATAATTACTATAATTGAAATTTACGAAACACTAAATATTTATATGGAGAATAACCCTAACATTAAATTTTGGATATATTTTCATGAGACATTATTAGAGTCCATATATCATATTGTTCTCATCTTTAGAGAATACATGATAAGGCTTCTACACAATGCAATTTGTAGATAACTTCCATTCAATTTCATCACCCTCCAAAACAATTATTGTTGTATTTTTCTCAAATAATTCATCCCGAAACTCATCCCCAAATTCATTATATTTAGTACATTTATCTACAAACCAAATAAATTTAATTTTCTTCCCAATTTTGTTTTCTTTGAACCAAAAGATTTCTTAAATAAAGTACTCCCACCACTTCTACTTTTGTTTGAACATACTTGGAATTTGATATCATATAATTCCAAGACATCTAGTACATATGGTCATGAGTAATACAATTTTGACTTGTATTTAAATCAATACTTTATTTTCCTTTTGGGAGGCTTTTTGATTAAATAAAAACACTTCCAATTTATTATCTTTTTTTTTAATAATAAAACTGCTAAAACTTATATTCAAAAATATTGTGTTCAAGCCACAAAGAGAGTCATTACATGATTCAAAATAAGCCTGTAATTTGAAAATCATGCTATAATTTTTCCTTATCTGAAATATTCCAAACTACTAACCCTGAAATTGACTTACAACAACTACAGAGCCTAATGTACCATCTATAGAATATGCCAAGCATCGACATACGCAAATATATCATATTGTTTAAGCTTTGTCTAATGGAGTTCCATCCTGAGCTTCGTTTGTGGAGCCTGGTGGCGAATTGAGATCTAGAATCTACCTTAGAAGAGTTGGAGACAAAGCCTCATCCGAAATTTCCTGACTAGAAGTTTGCACAGTCAGAGACACAAGTCTGGAGTGAAGATCCACTACCTCTATGCGAATGGTATGCACTTAATCCCATTGTTGAATCCCCTCTCTCTGCGAAATAAGCAGGTCCATTGCAATTTTCCACTGAAGTGAGGCATTATGCATGCTAATTTGAAGTGAATTAACCAAATTAACTGGAGCCTCATGTTCTTCATCCTAGAGCTCTCAATGCCACCGCGCTACGCCCAACCTCCTGTTAGCCATACTTCTCGCTTGATCTCCTACATGAACTACTTCTGAAAAAGGCTCTGTCCACAAACAATCAATGGGAATTGCAACCCGGAACACTAGATTTAAAGAAACATCCAATTCTCCACCCTGATGTGTAATACTCTTATTGTGTCTAAGATCCTCCATGTTAACTTTGCATTAGATGATGGGTCGCCATATTTTAAAGGGTTCCTATGGTCCCTCTCTATATAAGGTTTCGAAGGCTCTTTCTTCTTGATTTCGAAGTGGGATACGACAACAACCAGTCACAGGAGCTAATTCTATAACAAAGGGTCTCAACCTTACTGAACCATTCTCTCGGTATGGCTCTTAATGGTGGGCCTAGAAAATACTTAGGGTAAGGCGGGGGAAAATAGAGTGAAATGCGACCTCTTAAGATATAATTGCTTTTTGTATTAACATATAGACCATTTCCCTCTTCGACCTTAAGCTGAGAGGTTATAATAGCAAGGGCGTCCCTTTCCCTTTTCATTATAGGGCTAAAGCAGGCTCTCCGCTCTATCTTCAAAAAGGGTAGAGAGAGGTTTTTGAAGAGAGAGAGAGGCCCCTTTTTAAAGGTTATTGTCTTAAAGGGAAAGGATAGAGAGCACCTTAAGGGTAAGGATAGAGAGCACCTTAAGGATAGAGAGGGCACTTTAAGGGCAAGGATAGAGAGAGGACCGAGAGGATCAAAAGACCGATAGGGATATGAACCGAACCATAGAGAGTTAGTTCGCCGAGTCATTTTATATACGCTCGTTGAGATTCTAACAGGGAAAAGAAAGCACGCCACCTTTCAACCTTATAGAGGTTGAGTGATTATTTAAGACCTATTCAAACTACAAGCTCTTCTTTTAATGAGAAGGGGATAGGAGGAGCATTTCTTTTTAAAAGGAGAGGGGGAAAGGGAATCTCTATCTTTAAAAGGTCGAGTGAGTGCCTACCTCGACTAGGATCGAAAATGAACTCCATCATAAAAAACGACTTTATTTAATAGAGATGAATGAATCCCTAAGCTCTCTATGGGCCCGGATCCCCTTTTTAAAACAGAGAGGAAGCCTTTTTATTTTAGGCGTCAGCCCCTCATTTTTTAGAGAGGAGAGGAGGGGCCCTTTCAAAAACCCCAGGATGATCAAAAGACTGACTGCCGCTACCCAATGATTGACTTTCCCTTTAAAAATAGAGAGAGGAGGATGCATTGTCTCTAGAGAAATATGTGTTTTTATCACCAAGGTTACCTTCGAAGCGAGAATCAGGCCTATTGTAGGTCTCGTAAGCTACACTTATACATATTCATGGGTCAATGGTTCTAGGCTTGCCGTTAGGAGTTACAGGTGTTTTAGATGCATCCAGCAGGAATCCGTCGATCTCCTAGTTTATTTTTCGATGCTATAGCATTGCGAGCAAGTGGTCCCTAAGTCTGGAGCCTCCTCATGCATGGATAATGCTTAGTTCCCCTTTGCAGAAACGATAGTAACTAAGAGCATGGTCGGAATTAGTCGTCATTGGGATATTCCTTGTTTGGTACCAATGGAGCGAGACTGACATAACTTAGGTGAACCACGTACTCTGCAGAGACGAGCCCAAAACAAGCCACATGTGGCAATGTTCCTGCTAGATATTTGCATGAGCTTGCATGACCCTAATCAGCTCGCAAGGATCGATGGCACAAATGTACATAAGCATATTTAGAGAGAAGCAGCAATAACACACTTACGCATTAAATACAACACTTTTGAAGAAGCATTGGTTGCATGGAATTTGATATCAATTGTTTGTGATTCAATGCTCCAAACATATATGTTAAGATCAAGCATCTCACTTATCCATTGGATTGCGAAATAACTTCCTTCTATATGACCATGTTCATATGGCATTGAGAAATTAACAATGTAACCTTGCCAATTAGCCATCAAGGGCACTTGTCAAATCATTGGTGTTGAAAGATATCTATTGAAGCAATTAATTTCCCTAGTTTCATTAGCAACATAAGAATTTTTGAAAGTATGTGCAATTTCTTTTCTCAAAGAAGGGCCATCAAAGCATGTTGTCAATTTAGAAATACATTCAAATAGTGAATCATGGCACTCTGCAATAGTTAAAGAATGCATTAAGAATCGTTGTTGTAAAAGTGATTGTTCTATGGAATGTATGTCCATTTCCAAAAACGAAGATTGTTGAAGACAAGAAAAAGGGAACTAGTGGCTCTAAATATGTAAGAATGACTTCTGATTTGTATGACAACAATGGCTCAAAATGACCACATGAGGAACTTTGATTGTGGAACAAGATATTGTATACATGTGCAGGTTTCTTAACACGAAATTGAAGGTATGGTTTTCCTATCTCAAATAACCAAACAAAAATAGGAATGGACAACCACTTGTGAAACCATTTAATACAAAAAGCATTACCCCATAAGCCAACAGTAGAAGACCCATCTACACTAAAAACAGAAATAGACATTCTCTGCAAATATGTATGAACATTATCCACATGATGCAAACTAGCTAAATAGTCACTACTCAATTTTGTTCTAAGTGAATATAAAGTATCATTCAAAACATTAGGATACCATGAATCTAAGCTACTTTGAAAGTGGTTGACAATGCCTTCTCTTATTTCAATGGGTAGCGAAAATGTGTCAAAAATGCTAATGCATTAAACAAACAATCTCCTGGTTCATAATGGAAGTTATGCAATCTAAACAAATGAAACCTTGCTAAGGTGTGATCAATTTCTTGTCACTGTGGTTCATTTGGAAAAATAGGTTTTTTTCCAAATGGATAGATTGCTTTGTTGGAGTATTGTTTGTCTCTATTAGATGAAATCATTTTGAATGGAAGCAAGTCGGAAAAACAAACAATCTAAGCAATAAAACAAAGTAATCATAAGAAATGTCCTTAAGCATTTTCAAGTATAAAGTAAATGTCCATATTGGGGGAAATATATCAAGTTAAAAATAGTGTAAATGTCCATATTATTTCTAATGTAATTTCTAACTTCCCTAAATTACATAAATTGCATAGAGTATGCAATTAAATCAAAACCAATTTCTAATGTAATTTTAACTGTAAAAACCCTAAGTAATTAATCAATTGTCATGATTTAAATAATTATTTAATGTATATTAGTTTAATTAATTAATTAATTAATTGTCCTAATTAAATATTTGTTTAATGTATATTAGTTTAATTAATTAATCAATTAATAATCATGATTAAATATTTGTGTAAGGAATATTGGTTTAATAAATTAATAATTTTCATTTTGAGACTTAGTGTATCGGTAGATGACCCATTAATGAAAAGGGGATAAGGTGCTTGACACTTAATGGAGGGAGAAGGTGGGTGAGACTTAATGAAGGGAGAAGGTGGGTGAGACTTAATGAAGGGGGAAAAGTAGGATAAGAGGAGGGGAAAACACTCAAGAAGGGATTTTTGGGTTTTTGGGAGCATTATTTTTCATACCAAAGGACTGTATTTATTACTGGTTTTGTTGGGGAGGAGCTTGTTGGAGGACTGCCACATGGGGCACCTGTTGTTGGGAGTTTTGGGCTCGGGGTCCAGGGAACTGCAAGGATTCCATTCAGTTTTCAGGTAGTTTCAAGCAGTTAGCAACAACAGGAAAGAAAGGGACAAACTTCTTCTTCAAGAGGTATTTTACCACTATTAATTTTGTTAAGAATGAAAGTTATGATATGTATCTATGTATTGAAAATGTGCAATATGTTGTATAATCTGTTTTGTGACTATTTTGGACTGTATAATTTGAGAATTTGATATTTAACCGATTAATTGCTAGAACTTCAACATAAATTAGATAGATTTGTTGTAATGCAAAACATAAATAGAAATTAAATGTCATGTTCAAGAAAAGAAAAGTAATTAAAATTACAAATTTATCATTTAACTTTGAAGCCCTAATGAAGGGATTTACATTAACTTCCCTAAATTGCATACAGTATGCAATTAAATCAAAACCAATTTCTACTGTAATTTTAACTTTCCTAAGTTGCATACAGTATTGCATAAGTAATGTCTATAATGGATTTTAACTAGCGAACCTATTTAAACAATTCAACACACTTACATATATTTATCTAATGGATATTGGCTGGCAAACTCTTGGATTTTTCATTGTTCTGAGATGGGAAACATTAAGACCAGTGAGGCAATTCTGAAAATAATGCAGTCCTTTCTGGGCTCACATTAAGCAGACGACGTTGGGTTTCCAATCTAGGGTTTTAGAGAATGGAGCTCATGACTCTGCCAACAATTTTTATGTCGCTACTGTGGGCTTCTGAAGAAGCAATAGGGATTTGGAATCTCAAAAGGATTCGAACATGGAGGCGCTAGAAAATGCTCACATGTTGTATTCAAATGATAGAGGGGTAGATGACATTGAAGTATGCATTTCCTTTGCTCGTTAATTTTTTTTTTCTATTTATTTTTTTGTGATAGTTTTTCTTTTTCATCCCGTTACATTATAGTTTTCCTCAAGGGATGTTGGTTATATTTATGCTTGGGAAATGAATAATTTCTACATGCATACAGAATACAAAATGGAAAAAAAATCATAAAGAATACAAAATGGATAAGATGAACAAGATGCTTTTCGGTGAGTTGCAATGGATGCTTGCCCCTGGATTGTGTTGCCGGTTGCTAGGGGTGGTCTGTTCCTATCTTCGCCCTGATTCAATTTTCCAAAATTACAAGTATGCTTAATACGTTCTACTCTTATTATCTTGAAAGAAAAAACTTCAATAAACCAACGTTTTATTATTGATTAGTGCGATAAATTAAGTGTTAAATGTGAATTATACTATAGAAGATTTGTGTTAAATTAAGATGAATTGCATGCAGCCTATTTTGGTCCCCTCCCCTTGAGACAAGTGTTGTTCGCAACGCTTGAGTAACTCTAAATGCTTCTGTATAAAAGACTCATCTTCCCAAGTGGAATCTTCAACCGGTAGTTTCCTCCATTTAATGAGATACTCTGGAATGGATCTATTCCTCAGCTAGTGAATCCTTGTGTCTATGATGGATTCAGGGTCCAATATGATTTTTCCTTCCTCGTCAAGTTCTGGAAATATAGTTTGAACTGGTATCTTGTCGCCTATAACCTTATTTAAGCATGAAACATGGAAAACTGGGTGTACTCGTGAAGATGCAGGAAA